>JAJTUV010003372.1:0-119059 GCA_021653895.1 Mastomys natalensis | reverse complement strand
ATCACATTAGCAGATAAAATGAGAAATTAGGACAAGCCATGGGCCAGTTTGAGCAACAACTTTAAAAAACCGAATAAAATTATCTTCGTTCCTCTTCCAAGTAGCATTGGTTTAGGTAGACTCCATGTTGAAAAGGGAAACTGAGAATGTTTATCACAAACAAGTAATCCATTCTTTTGGTGGAGTGACTCATAGGTAGTAAATAAAGGCATAAGAAATGTAAGGTAAAAAAATAAATAGGCAAAATATCTATTTTTTTCACATTTAGAATAAAAATCAAACAATACACAAACAAAGACAGACAGACAGACACACACACACACACACCACACAGAGAAGAGAGAGAAGAGAGAGAGAGAGAGAGAGAGAGAGAGAGAGAGAGAGAGAGATTCCCAGTAGAGCATATTGGCACATGCCTATAATCCCAAAACTGGTGAGGCTAAAGTAGGAAAGTCATGACTTAGAGGCCAGAAACTTTGAGGAGAGCCTGTGTACATATGCTACCATCTCAAAAAAATGATTAAATAAATAATATGAAATAATCTTCATCTTACTCTAATAGATAGAGATTGCAAAAGGTACCTCAATTTGCCCACACTAAAACACTGACATTGTAACACTACTAAAAATTAAACTCTAGACTCCTTTCAAATTTTACAGATTCAAGGACAAGGCCCATTCCTAAACATACTAAAAGCAATATACAGCAAACCAGTTACCAACATCAAACTAAATGGAAACTTGAAACAATACCACTAAAATCATGGGACTAGAACAAGACTGCCCACTCTCTTCCAACCTATTCAATATAGTACTAAAAGTTCTAGCCAGAGCAATTAGACAACAAAAAGAGGTCAAAGAATACAAATTGGGAAAAGAAGAAGTTAACATATCACTATTTGCAGAAGATATGATAGTAAACTTAAGTGACTAAAAAACTTCCACCAGAGAACTCCTAACCTGATAAACAACTTCAGCAAAGTGCTGATATAAAATTAACTCAAACAAATCAGTAGCTTCCTCTACTCAAGGAAAAAACAGCTGAGAAGAAATGAGGAAATGACACCCTTCACAATAGTCACAAATATAAAACATCTTGGTGTGACTATAACCAAGCAAGTGAAAGATCTGTATGACAAGAACTTCAAGTCTCTGAAGAAAGAAATAGAAGAAGATCTAAAGAAGATGGAAAGATCTCCCATGCTCATGGATTGGTACGATTAATATAGTAAAAATGGCCATCTTGCCAAAAGCAATCTACAGATTCAATGCAATCAATTTGCAAATTCATTTAGAACAACAACAAAAAAAAAAAAAAAAAAGAAAAACAAGATAGCAAAAACTATTACCAATATCTCCTTTCCTTTCTCTCCAGGGTTCACAATGCTTTTAATAATCAAGACTCTCCAGCATTCTCTGGTCTGTGGCAATTTCAGTCTTTCATTGGCTGTTTTCTCAGAGCACCAGTTAGGTGTGTAGTTTGTCTGGTGTTTTTTCTTATAGTCAGACTGGGGTTTAGGACTTTGTATAAGAATACTTTAGATTATGATGATGTTTTATCAGGAAGGACATGTGGTCAGTCAATGTAAGTTAATTTTGATTATTTAGAGTAAATTTGTGTTAGTTTTCTGTGGTTAGCATAAACAAATTGCCAACATTCATTGGCCTATAAAACAAATTTTGTGTCTTCCAGATCAAGTACAAAAGCTTGACATTTAGCTAATGGTAACTAAAATCTCTTTTGCTCATTTTTGGTATTGCATCCTTGCCTCAACCTCATCTCTCATTCTCTTTATCTCATTTGTTTTTGAGACATATTCTCACCATATAAGCCAAGCTGGTCTCAGATTCATACTATATATTTCCTCATCTCAGCTAGAATCTCAACATCCTGAGTACATGTCATGTTCCTTTTACTGAGTATTGCATATAACTTGGAAGGTAATGTACATGTGTGTGAACTTCGGATGGTAGACTATTCAGTGGTCATTACATAAGAGTATATAAATATTTAAACTGGTTATTGAGTACCTAACATAAGAATGGTACTGTATTAATTCTGCATAAAAGCTAATAGAGAAAATGAATTTTTCTTCAGGGATCTTGCAAATATAGTCATGTATTTATCACTAAGTTGGTTTGTAGTGTCTCACTGTACAGATCTGGCTGGCCTAAAACTTGCTATGTTAGACCAGAGTGGCTTTGAACTTACAGAGATCAATCTCCCTGCCTCTGCCTATAGAGTTAGGCAATAAATTAAAGGTGTGTAACACCACACTGGCTTAATCATATGTCCTTTTGCTGTAAAGAGACTCTGTGACCACAACAACTCTTACAAAAGAAAGTATTTGATTGGGGCTGGCTTATAGTTTCAGAGGTTTAGTCCATTATCATTATGTCAGGGAGCATAGCAGGGAATATGGTGGCATGCAGGCATGGTGCTGGAAAAGTAGCTGAGAGTTTTACATCCGGACACATAGGTAGGCAGAGAGAAAGAGAGAAAGAGAGAGACAGAGAGACAGACGAGACTAGACACAGAAAGACAGAGAGACATAGACAGAGACTAGACTTCCCATGAGCCTTTGAAACCTCAAAGCCCAGACACAAGTATACATTTTCTCAACAAGACCATACCTTTTAAATAGTGCCACTCCCTAGTGACTAAACATTAAAATATAGAGCTTAATGAGTGCTATTCTTATTGAAAAGTCACATCATGCATTTAGTATTCAGTTACTTAATAAGATCTTATTGATTGTAATAACATACTGAGACTGTATGAGGCATATAATAATATACATTGGAACTACTGCCACAAGGCACAAAAGTTTAGGTCCTAGTAGATAATATAATTAAGAGGCCTGATGAACATCTTGAAGGCAATAAAAAAAAGAATGCAGGCCAGATGTTAGTTGTTATAGGGGAAGATAGACTTGGAGTCCCAAGGTTTTCTCTCTCACTCTCCCTCTCCTCTCTCTCACTCTCTCTCTCTCTCTCTCTCTCCTCCCCCATTGTGATTGTGTGTGTGTGTGTCTGTCTGTCTGTCTCTGTCCCTCCCTCCCTTACTTTCTTGTGCATGAATGCCATTGTGCATCTGTGGTGGTGAGAAGACAATTGCAAGAATTGGTTTTCTCCTTCCATCATGTGGGTCTTGAGAATCAAACTCAGATCATTAGGCTTGGCAGGCAGCAAGTGCCTTTACCAATTGAGCCAATGTCTTACTCATGCAAAGGAAGGATTAACTGTTGAACATCCAGTTTCGAGAGTTTTAATGAAATGCTAAGCCAAATGAAACTTATCTTTTATCTGATTCATGCATTCATTGACACATTATGACAACTGCATTAGAAAGATAATTTCAGATAGAACATTACTACCAAAGAAAAGGGAATGATTTTTAAGTTGCATAGATATCACAAAGGAGTCATGCACGGGAAGGACATGGCAGACTGAAATACAGATTGTGCAAGTCCTGTCCCCTAAGCACATTATGCACATATGTCCTTGGCCTATTTAGTTAACTGACATCACTTAAACAATGACATCTTGCAGCTGCAATGATATTAGTATAGTAGCATAACACAAGACCTGATAAAATCAGTGACCTCTGCCAGGGACACAGTCCAAAACTGTAGTCAGACTAGCCAGAAAAGGCTTCCAAGAAAGAGAAGATTTAAAAAACAAATGACAAGTCCTCCCTAGATTCAGTAAATCTGAAGAAGGAAAAAAAAAAAAAAACCTCAAAATCAAAAAAGACAGAGACATATAGACAGATGACCTTTTATAAATATAAACAAATTAAAGTCACTGCCCCTTGCTAAAATTCCTTCTGAAGGTCCCTGAGAATGTAGCTCAGTAGTAGAGCACATGCAAATCCCTGTTCCCAGATCCCTATTTGGTGCGAGGGATTTATAGGGCAAACTATAGAATACTTAAGCAAAAGCACAATTTATTTTCATAACCTGACTTTAAAATCCTAGTGCCGCATCCTTCATCACTCACCATACTAATCTTCATATTTTTAATGTTTGTCAAACATTTGCTTTCCTCTGCCTAGGATACTCTTTATCATAATTTATTTGGATAATTTATTTGTAGAATTAATAATGAGGTCACCTTTCTGAGAGACCTTACCTATTAGATCTCAGGTAACTTTCCTTCTATATTCTCTGACACTCTTTCTTCTAAGTGTTATGATGGTTTAAGTATTACATGTTCTTTGCTCACTGTCAAATTTCCCGAATGTAATCCATTGCTAGCACAGCAGATGTGTAATGTTGTAGGCAGCCGTGTTTACAGTTGCAAAGTCGTATGACTAGCACCTGACAATGTAAGCAGCTGGCTTCCAGCATGGCCAGCTCAGCTAAACTGGTAAACAAGTCCTTTATGCATGGGTCCGCCTCATGCCCCTCCAGAGGGGGCTTATGCTAATGAGGTATTGGCAGCTTAACCTATCCTGAGAGAACACGTCACCCCAGCCCGCCTAGGGCAGTTATATAAGCAGCTCATTTCTGCTGCCTGGGGTCCCCATCCATAGGCCCCCGTCCAGTTCCCCGTCCCTAAGTCAAGAGTCGTTCCTGGAATAAAGCTGACTGAGAAGGATCCGACCGTGTAGTGTCTTAATTGCTGGCCAAGGCGGACGCAACATAATGTAAGGTTCTGTTGATACAGTCTTGTTCCCCAATTGGTTCTTGACTTGTCAATAAAGAAGGTCAGAGGCCAATTGCTGGACAGAAGATACAGGTGGGACTTCTGGGTCCCAAGAGGGAAAGGAGACATAGACAAAGAGAGAGGGCTTTTTCTGCCATGCTTTGGAATGATTAGAGAGCAGCAGTCATGTCTTGGGGCAACTAGGGCAGAAGTCAAGGATGTTGCGGGGGGGGGGGGGGGGGCTAGTTGATACAAGCCACTAAGAGTGGAGGGAGAGGTGGAGATAATAAATTGGTAAAGGGCACACATCTCCAGGCAGGAGGTATCTGCACCCAGCAATTGTGCCTAAAGGCAAGTTCTAATGGTAACAGAGCAGTGTGTGTGTTTTTTTATCTGCAGATTCAAGGGTCTCAGGAGTGGACTGGTTATCATACTCCTTTAAGAGCAAAGGTGGGCAGGAAACAGAAGCCAGATCAGTGCTGGTAGTGGTGATCCAGAGCAAAGCCTTGAGGAACAAAAGGGAGCCAGAAGTAGTGAGGTCACAGCTCCCAGGCTAAGTCAGAGTGTGCTTATAAAACTACACGCAACAAGGATGTACTCCATAAATAGTTATTGAATGAAGACAGAACTGTGAGGCTGGAGAGATGGCTCAGCAGTTTAGAGTACTGGCTTCTCCTCCAGAGGATACAGGTTCAATTCTCAGCATCCACATGACAGGCTATAACTCTGGTCCCAGGCAAAACACCAATATACATAAAATGAATAATCTTTTCAAAAATGTGACACAAGCACTTCTTCACACATCTAGAAGCATATTAGAAAGAAGATAGGCTATCTCATGATGTATCGTTCCCTACGGTGTGAGTGGTACTGCCCTGGAAACAATTTATATGAAGAACATGGTCAAGCAATTAGTGTATACTAAAAGTATTTTGGGGGCTCAGAATCCTTCTAATCATACATACACACAATACATCTTTACTTATAAATGGAAATAGGTGTATTCCTAATGCAGATAAAAGGAAATCTGATTATCTCTCTCAAGCCCTGTGAGAATAAGCATTGTTAATTAAGCAGGTAAAGTAGACATATTTGGCCCAGAGCCTGGTCCCTTTGCTTGGGGCAGACGCTTAGCTGGTCTGTTCCTGTGGAAACACCTGATCCTGACACATCCCAGAGGACCTATTGCATCCAGAGCAGAGGGTAAGACACCTTGCCCACTACGCTGTGCCCAGAGTCACAACTGAGAGCCAGGTGGGGATTAAGGAACCACCAGGCACCCAAACCCTGCCCCTCCAGAATACCACCTCCCTTCCACCCACCTGGAGCCTGGTCCCTTTGCTTGGGGCAGATGCTTAGCTGGTCTGCTCCTGTGGAAACACCTGATCCTAAGACATCTCAGAGGACCTATTGCATTCAGAGCAGAGGGTAAGACACCTTGCCCACTACCCCACGACCCAGAGTTACAACTGAGAGCCAGGTGGGGGTTAAGGAACCACCAGGCACCCAAACCCTGCCCCTCCGGAATACCACCTCCCTTCTGCCCGCCCAGAGCCTGTTCCCTTTGCTAGGGGCAGACACTTAGCTGGTCTGCTCCTGTGGAAACACCTGATCCTGAGATATCCCAGAGGACCTACTGCATTCAGAGCACAGGAGGACCTACTGCATCCAGAGCAGAGGGAGCTTAGGAACACAGGAACACAGAGACATCTGGAATCTGAGGAGTTCTGACACAAGTAAGATAACTGGAAAGACAGACTCCAGTCAGACACAGTGAGCACAGGTAACACTAGAGTCAACCAGATGGCAAAAGGCAAGCACAAGAACACAAGCAACAGAAACTAAAGTTACCTGACATCGTCAGAACCCAGTTCTCCTACCATAGCAAGCCCTGGACACCCCATCACACAGGAAAAACAGGATTCAGAATTAAAATCACTTCTCATGATGATGATAGAGGATTTTAAGAAGGACATAAGTAACTCCCTTAAAGAAATACAGGAGAACACAGGTAAACAGGTAGAAGCCCTTAAAGAGGAAACACAAAAATCCTTTAAAGAATTGAAAGAGAACATAGGTAAACAGGTAGAAGCCCTGAAAGAGGAAACACAAAAATCCCTTAAAGAATAGCAAGAAAACACAACCAAACAGGTGAAGGAATTGAACAAAACTGTCCAGGATCTAAAAATGGAAATAGAAACAATAAGGAAACTTCAAAGGGAGACTACTCTGGAGATAGAAAATGTAGGAAAGAGATCAGGAGTCATAGATGCAAACATCAACAACAGAATACAAGAGATAGAAGAGACAATCTCAGGCGCAGAAGATACCATGGAAACCATTCACACAACTGTCAAAGAAAATGCAAAATGCAAAAAGCTCCTAACCCAGAACATCCAGGAAATCGAAGACACAATGAGAAGACCAAACCTAAGGATAATAGGTATAGATGAGAGTGAAGATTCCCAATTTAAAGGGCCAGTAAATATCTTCAACAAAATTATAGAGGAAAATTTCCCCAACCTAAAGTATGAGATGCCCATAAACATACAAGAAGCCTACAGAACACCAAACAGACTAGACCAGAAAAGAAATACCTCCCGTCACATAATAATCAAAACACCAAATGCACAAAACAAAGAAAAAAATACTAAAAGCAGTAAGGGAAAAAGGTCAAGTAACATATAAAGGCAGACCTATAAGAATTACACCAGACTTTTCACCAGAGACTATAAAAGTCAGAAGATCCTGGTCTGATATCATACAGACCCTAAGGGAACACAACTGCCAGCCCAGACTGCTGTACCCAGCAAAACTCTCAATCACTATAGATGGAGAAACCAAGATATTCCATGACAAAACCAGATTTGCACAATATCTTCCCACAAACCCAGCACTTCAAGGATAATTGATGGAAAACACCAACACAAGGAAGGAAACTACAACCTAGAAAAAGCACGGAAGCAATCATCCAACAACCCCCCCCAAAAAAAAAAGGTAGCTACACAAACATAATTCCACCTCTAATAACAAAAATAATAGGAAACAACAATCATTTTTCCTTAATATCTCTTAACATCAATGGATTCAATTCTCCAATAAAAAGACTTATACTATCAGACTGGATACATAAACAGGACCCAGAATTTTGCTGCATACAAGAAATGCATCTCAGTGACAAAGACAGACATTACCTCAGAGTAAAAGGCTGGAAAACAATTTTCCAAGCAAATGGTGCCGAGAAACAAGCTGGAGTAGCCATTCTAATATCAAATAAAATCAACTTTCAACCAAAAGTAATCAAAAAAGATAAGGAAGGACACTTCATACTCATTAAAGGAAAAATCTACCAAGATGAACTCTCAATTCTGAACATCTATGCTCCAAATGCAAGGGCACCTACATACATAAAAGAAACTTTACTAAAGCTCAAAGCACACATTGCACCTCACACAATAATAGTGGGGGATTTTAACACCCCACTCTCTCCAATGGACAGATCGTGGAAACAGAAACTAAACAAAGACACATTGAAATTAACAGAAGTTATGGACCAAATGGATTTAACAGATATCTATAGAACATTTCATCCTAAAGGCAACATCAAACTAAATGGAGAGAAACTTGAAGCATTCCCACTAAAATCAGGGACTAGACAAGACTGCCCACTCTCTCCCTACCTATTCAGTATAGTACTGGAAGTCCTAGCCTGAGCAATCAGACAACAAAAAGAAATCAAAGGAATACAAATAGGAAAGGAAGAAGTCAAAATATCACTATTCGCAGATGATATGAAAGTATACTTAAGTGACCCCAGAACTTCCACCAGAGAACCCCTAAACCTGATAAGCAACTTCAGCAAGGTGGCAGGTTATAAAATCAACTCAAACAAATCAGTAGCCTTTCTTTACATGAAAGATAAACAGGCTGAAAAAGAAATTAGGGAAATGTCACCCTTCACAATAGTCACAAATAATATAAAATACCTCGGGGTGAACCTAACCAAGCAAGTGAAGGATCTGTATGACAAAAACTTCAAGTCTCTGAAGAAAGAAATTGAAGAAGATCTCAGGAAATGGAAAGATCTCCCATGCTCATGGATCGGCAGGATTAATATTGTAAAAATGGCCATTTTGCCAAAAGCAATCTACAGATTCAATGAAATCCCCATTAAAATACCAACTCAATTCTTTACAGAACTAGAAAGAGAAATTCTGAAATTTATTTGGAATAACAAAAAACCCAGGATAGCAAAAACCATTCTCAACAATAAAAGAACTTCTGGAGGAACCACCATCCCTGACCTCAAGCTGTACTACAGAGCAATACTGATAAAAACTGCCTGGTATTGGTACAGAGACAGGCAGGAAGATCAGTGGAATAGAGTTGAAGACCCAGAAATGAACCCACACAACTATGGTCATTTAATCTTTGACAAAGGAGCTAAAACCATCCAGTGGAACAAGGACAGCATTTTCAACAAATGGTGCTGGTTCAACTGGAGGACAACATGCAGAAGAATGCAAAACGATCCATTCTTATCTCCTTGTACAAAGCTCAAGTCCAAGTGGATAAAGGACCTTCACATAAAACCAGACACCCTGAAACTAATAGAAGAGAAGGTAGGGAAGACCCTCGAATACCTAGGCACAGAGTAAAAGTTCCTGCACAGAACACCAATGACTTATGCTCTAAGATCACGAATTGCCAAATAGGACTTCATAAAATTGCAAAGTTTCTGTAAGGCAAAGGACATTGTCAATAGGACAAAACGGCAACCAACAGATTGGGAAAAATCTTTACCAATCCCACATCCAATAGAGGACTAATATCCAATATATACAAAGAAGTCAAGAAATTAGACTCTAGACAACCAAATAACCCTATTAAAAAATGGGGTATGGAGCTAAACAAAGAATTTTCAACTGAGGAAATGTGAATGACAGAGAAGCACCTAAAGAAATGTTCAGCATCCTTAGTCATCAGGGAAATGCAAATCAAAACAACCCTGAGATTCCACCTCACACCAATCAGAATGGCTGAGATCAAAAACTCAGATGATAGTAGATGCTGGTGAAGATGTGGAGAAAGAGGAACACTCCTCCATTGTTGGTGGGATAGCAAGATGGTGCAACCACTATGGAAAACAGTCTAGCGGTTCCTCGGAAAATTGGACATATCACTACCTGAGAACCCAGTTATACCACTTCTGGGCATATACCCAGAAGATGCTCTAACACATAACAAGGACATATGCTCCACTATGTTCATAGCAGCTTTATTTGTAATAGCCAGAAACTGGAAAGAACCTAGATGCCCTTCAACAGAGGAATGGATACAAAAAAATGTGGTACATTTACACAATGGAATATTACTCAGTTATTAAAAACAATGAATTTGATAAATTCTTATGTAAATGGATGGAACTAGAAAATATCATCCTGAGTGAAGTAACCCAATCACAAAAGAACACACATGGTATTCACTCACTGATTATAGGATTTTAGCCCAGAAGCCTGAAATACCCAAGATTCAACTCACAGACCACATAAAGCTCATGAAGAATGATGACCAAATAGGGGAGCCTTCAGTCCTTCTTACAAGGAGTAACAAAATACTCAAGGGTGAAAATATGGAGACACAGTGCAGGACAGAAACTGAAGGAGGACCGTCTACAGACCATTCCACCTGGACATCCATCCTATGTGCAGTCACCAAAGGTAGAGGTTGATGTGGATGTCAGGATGTACATGCTGACAGGAGCCTGATATAGCTGTCTCCTTAGAGGTCTGCAAGAGTCTGACATACTCAGAGGCAGATGCTCACAGCTAACCATTAAACTGATCATGGGGTTCCAATGGAGAAGATAGAGTGAAGGCTGAAGGAGTTGAGAGGATTTGTGACACCATGAGGAAAGCAACAATCCCAACCAACCCGAGCCCCCAGGGTCTAAACCACCAGCCTGAGAGCGCTTAGAGAGGGACAAATGCTTCAGAAGCTCATGCAGCTGGTTGCTGAAGAAATTGAAAAATATTAGAAGGGAATGAAGAAACAATGCTGATATCAACTGTAGGTGGACAATAGGTCCACAATGTTCAAGAAAATCCACTTTAGACACTGAAGGTAAAATGTGAAATGAAGCAGTTAATCCCAGAGTGTGAGGATCCCAGCTGCAAAGTGGTAAGGACAAGGAAGCCATGATATATTTAGGAGCGGTTAAATAATTTACTATACCCTAATTTTGTCTTCAATGAATTTTTATTTGAGGTACTTCCAGGAGCAGACTACTAAATCAATGACACAAATATTTTCAGCATGTAACCCAGATATTGAACCCTTTAATAAGCTTATTGTCATGTATTCATTTTATTAGAGCCATGGGCCTAAAACATATAGCAAAGCCTTAATTTGCCTAATGAGGGAAAAAAGCATAAATTAGAAAAAAATCAATAGGCTGAAAGTAGACTTGAGCTTTGACCTCCAATTTTACAAATGCTAAGCCTTTGCAGAAAAGTACTTACTTAATGCCACATTTTCACCCTTGACTCCATCTGAAATGGCTCAAAGGTATCTGAGAAGAAAAATGATCAAGGATAATCAAGCAAGGATAATTAAGAATAAGAAACCAAAAGAAGAACCAAGCCATAAAGATGATCAACAAGTCAACCAAAAATATCAAATAAAGTTATGATGCATCTACAAGGTCCCAAAATGAGGCCAGGAGTGAAAGCCTACCCCAGTTCCCATGGTGTATAAAGGAAATCACACTGGGTTACTTAGGTGAAGGTATGCTCTGATCTAAGTTTCTCCTTACTGTGTAAAACAATGCATTTCCTGATGATACCTGGCCCTGGGTGGCTTCATTTTACAAACAGCTTTTGACTCCATTTTAAGATTGGAGCATACCTTTGTACCTGAGTGGACACATAAACAGCACTGTCAGTCTGGGATCATGCATGCGAGACAGACTGATAAATAAGAAGAAACGGTGTCACTCTTATCGAGGTGAACTGATACATTAGGAGCATGTGGGAATATTAAAACCATACCAGGAAGCGAAGCATGGTGACACATGAGTTTAATCTCAGCACTCAGGAGACAGAAGCTTCTGTGAGTTTGAGGCTAGCCTGATCTAAAAGAAAGACTATTGAATTTCCCAGACACCAGTTGACAATAGTGAAATCCAGTCTTTAAAAATATTGTCAGAGCTCGCTATGGTGGCACATACCTTTAATCCTAGCACTCGGAAGACAGAGGCACGTGGATATCTTTCACTTTGAGGCCAAAAGCAAGGTTTAGGACAGCCAGGGCTGATATACAGAGAAACCCTGTCTCAACAAACAAAAAACCAAAAAAGTCAGGAAAACTGTGTCCAAGAACCTCATGAAGAGGACACCTCAGACTACAGTGGCAACAATCTGCAGACCTGTCATCTGACTACCTGGTGTATGTAAAGAGATCCACAGGCAGAGAACGTATGTTGTTATAGGGACTTCAATTTGGCTTGTCCTTGCCTAGAAAACTACTGTCTGTTCACACACCTGCTTTCTTGTCTGGTACTAGACCTGCTGTCTATCCACCTACCTATTCCTTTACTGAGACTCCATCCTGTCCTTTGGTTTCTGCAGCAGGACTTAACTCTGGTTCACAATGGCCTGACTTCACAGCTTCAACTTCCTTATCTCATCAATCCAGACTCTATTTACATTTTGATCAGCTTACTCAAAACTTCTTGAAGCCCTACTCTTTAACCCTATGTGCCTGGTCTGTATAAAGTACAAATGTACATATATACAAAACTACAAATCTACATATACATACACTGCATGATATACGATCTGAGCATAGTATGAGTAATTAAAATGCAGTAAAAAAAAAACAAAAAAACAAAAAAAACCTGTGTTCTATGTAGCTAATGCTACCAAGAAATAGCATGCATGACTGACAAATTGGTGCCATTGAAACCACCAAGCCTTGTGAATGCATTTCTATTCAATGAGTTCTGACATTGTACAAAGACACAGACTTACAATGTTTGTCTCTAACATAGGGTGCTCATGGTAGTTTATGGTGATTCAGTAATCATTCTACAATGGTTCCCTATATAGAACTGTGTTCAAAAGGCTTAGAACATCAATTTGTTTCTTTATTCACCTGTACAATCCATTCATTCATACACAAAGCTTTGAATTAATATCTGAATATTACAAAAGTAAATAAATAAATGGAATCTTCAGTAGAATGAGATGACTTACTATCTTAGTTAGAATTTCATTGCTGTGAGAATACACCATGACCAAAGTAACACTTATAAGGACAACATTAAATTGGGGCTGGCTTACAGGTTCAGAGTTTCAGTCCATTATCATCAAGACATGGCAGCATCCAGGCAGGCATGGTGCAGTATAAGCTGAGAGTTCTACATCTTCATCTGAAGGCCCTGATAGGAGACTGGCTTCCACAGTGACACACCTACTCCAACAAGGCCACACCCACTCCAACAAGGCTGCACCTCCTAATAATACCATTCCCTGGGCCAAGCATATACAAACCATCACACTTACACTTTAGTTGATGCTCTGTCACATTGACTTTACATGAACTGCAATAGAATAAGTTATTTCTGGAGACAATGTAGTCAGAACCTGAGCCATAGCTACCTTTACAAGCCAAGCTCAGATGCACACCCTATTCAATAAATAAACCAATTAAAAGAAGTAATATTGAACCACGAAAAATAATTTCTTCTGTGTGGTCACAATGGGAGAAAAAACAGGTCTGTGAAAGTCCCAACCCTAACAATTAGAATAAGATTTAAATAGAAGGCAAGATATATGCAGTAGTCTAAGCAGTCTGGCCAGTCATGGTGGGATCCCTGCCTACCTCTCTTGTCTCATCTCCAGTCTATCTTACAAAGTCTCAAGGAGACAAGCGCTCTTCTGGCCACCTCCAGCATCTCAGCATTTTCTTCTCCCAGCATAAGATTTCTGGGGAAATTTCAGTTTCTTGGGACCCATTGTTGCAACAGCATATAAACAGAGAACAGTGCCCAGTTGTTTCTTTAGAGTATTTCCATTTTCAATCATGGCTTTTTCTTGTCATTAAATTAAGTGTTTGTTCTGAAGAGCATAGAGAAGCACTGAGATATGCTTAACGCTGAGGAAAAGAACTAACTACACAGTGGCAATCTTCTGAGCTTTATAAGAAGGTGATGACCACAACTCTTCTGTCTTGCCAGACTGTTGTGAGATTAATGAGTACAGAAAGATTTGTGAAGTCCAAATGTCCTTAAGAGGTACCAGCATACACCAAAGACCTGTCACAGAGGACAATCTTGGTCCATTTTCACAGGTCTAATATCCTTGCCTTAGATAGAGTATATTTTGGAAAATTTAGTTGGGAAAGCTTAAGAAAAGGGCAAGTAAGATAGGTAAAGAGATTGTCTCATGTCTCCTGAAGTTCACAGTACCTGTTTTAACAGATGCTGGCAGCAGCACAAAGTCCAGAAAATTGTTTCTTTCAAGAAGCAACCTACCATCAGTAGTTTTGTATTTTTTGAGACAGGGCCTCTCTATGTAGCCCTGGTTGTCCTGGAAGCTGTGATATAGACAAGGCTAGCCTCAAACTCAAAGAGATCAATGTGCCTCTGCCTCCTGAGTGCTGGGACTAAAAGTGTGTGCCCTCACACCTGGCCAAATATACAATGATAAATTGTATTAAACCAAAACAAAAAAAAATGAAGTAAATCGTGTCACCATGTCCAGTGTCACCAATAATTTTTAACTTCTATTCAGTCTTCATTACCATATTCTATCATACTGTATGATGCACGTCTTCATCCATGCCTCAACTTCTCCTCCTCAGCCTTACATACATCTCAGGAATGCTCTATCACATTCAGAATAAAGATTAATTTTGATGACATCAAAAAGCCATAATTTGGCTCTATCTTCCAAACACATGCTTAATTCCTTGTCACTATAACTGAACTAATTGTAGTTTTCAAGCACAATTGTCTTTCTTCTCCTTAGTTACCACTGGCTTAAATTGGCTTAAGTCCTTCACCTTTTATTGTAGTAGGCAATGACAATTTTATAGTAGAGATAACCTTGGCCTAGTAGCCATGGCAACTGATTAAATATAACAATACAGAAATCTATGATAATGACCCTGTAGATTTGTCTGCTTCTGAACAGAAGGAATTAGGAGGGGGGATATCACAGAACCCTCACCTGAGACTTTAGTCATTGTCTCCTCATGCCATCCCCTACCTGCAAGTGATTTTGGGATAAAAGTTAACTGAAAGGAGGATTACATTATGCAGCTTCTATGAGATCATCACTTACAATGGGGTAGAATGTTTTGAAATCACTGTCCTCCTGTAAATATCCCTCACACATGTTCTTTAGGCATTCACAATAAATTCACTGGCTGCCTAATTTGAATTTTGGTACAGTCCTTACTTTTATCTGTCATTATTGCCTGATCTGGGGTTAATTAGATGTTTGCTTATGGCTATGCAGAAGAAGTAACTTGTCAAATCTAGTTCTTAGCTCACCTTCCTAGTCACCTTCTTTGACACCACAGCATTAAATTATGGACCTATTGCTTTGAAATGTTGATCACTCTAGGAGGCCAGATCCTCCAACATTAGAGAACAGGCCATGATTCCCTAGATCCTCCATGGTATTTATCACACAGGTTATCCCAGATCAAATCATATGGTATCTTTTCATTATCCCTTGAAAAGGTACAAAAGTCAGATATTTTGCTTTGTCAGGAGGATTTCTCTGAAGAATGTCTTCTGTGCTATCTCATCAAGCTGTCTCTCTTCCTTTTACTTTAAGCTCTCTTCCCACCACTCCCATACCCTTTTAATGAAGTTTTTCTCCAGATTCTAAAGGCTTTGTTCATGTTGTAATACTCTTCTTTAAAATTGCTTTAAAGTGCTTAATTTCATAAGCACAAGCATTTTTAATTAATGTATGCATGTGTACCAGATGTATGCCTGGTACCCATGGTGTTCAGAAAAGAATAGGATGGTTATGAGCCACTGTGTTTGTGCTGGGAACTGAACACAGGCCTTCTGCAAGACTGAACCACTAAACCAGTTGTTTTCAACCTGCTTAATACTACAACACTCTAATACAGTTCCCCATGTTGTGGTGACTCCCAACCATGAAATTATTTTTGTTGCTACTTCATAACTGTAATTTTGCTCTTGCTATGAATCATAATGTAAATATCTGTGCTTTCTGGTGGTCTTTAGCAACCTCTGAGAAAGGGTTTTTCGACTCCCAAGAAATTGAGACCTTCAGGTTGAGAACCCTTGCACAAAGCCATCTCTCCTGCCCTCCACTGCTTGTTCCACCTCTTTTTTCTCCACAACGGGCTTTTCTGTATAGCCCTGGCTGTCCTGGAACTCACTTTATAGACCAGGCTAGCCTTGAACTCAGAGCTCTCCTGGCCTCTGCCAGAATTAAAAGCATGTGCCACCACATTCGGCTTTGTTGCCTCTCTTTAATGTTCTCCCATTGACCATGGTCTTGAAGTCTTTCTCTTAATAAAATTTATTCCTGAAGGGCAACTTAGTGTCATCTCCTTTTATTAAAACAACAACAACACTGTCTTGCCTTTTTGTTTAAATACCTAAAACTGAATAAATTGTTATCTTCTTCTACAACATAGTGGATTTCTATCATTTCAAATATCACAGGGTGTTACATTAATTACATGTTTCTTACTTTTAAGATTATGAATTCTGTGCCTTTAATTCCAGTATCCAGGATGCAGAGGCAGGTGGATTTCTATGAGTTCAAGGCCTGCCTGGTCTACAGAGTGAATTCCAGGTCAGACAGTACTATATACAGAGACTCTGTCTCCAAAAGAAAAAAGAAAGAAAGACTGTGAACTGCTCAAGAGTTGTGTTTCTGACATTTATTCTTATAGCTCATCACAAAGGATAAGGAATGTAGTAAACACATTTACTGGATAAATGGAGTATCTAAGCCAGTAAACTTGTGTAGAGAGAGAGAATCAAGTTCACTGTTACCATTCCTACATTCCAGCTTTGGTGAATGTTCACATCACTAAGGGCACTTTTAGACTCTGACTGAGTGAAAACCTCAGATTACAGGTATATCCAAGTAAATGCATTCTAAAGTATATCTTCCTCCTCATGTCTCTCTGCAATTAACTGAGGCAAGAAAGTGGAGAACTTGACAGAGATGGAGCATCACAATATAAGAGACACTAAGTATTAGTCTTTTCTGCCAAGCACAGTAAAAATTTTCCTAATAATAAGGAATTCAAATTGTATTATCTCCTGCCAACATATAAAACATGTATTTAATGTTTTTGAAATGTTTACTCAAAGACCTTCTGCACTCTCAGAAATTAAATGACTAAAATGGCAGAGTACTTCCCAGGTTTGGCCACTCATCCTCAATAAGTCAAATCAAGATCAAAATTAATAATGAAAAACAGAACAAAGAGACCTGTTCCATGGAGCCACATAGGGAAGAGAGAAAAAGAAATCCAATGACTTCTCCAAATCTAGCTTCAAGGTCCTGACATGAAGGTATGGTTTCAGTAAGGGACATGCCCAAATAAACAGTCTGGAGAGGTGCTGCCCCCTGACTACCACAGTCTCAGATCCAAGTTTCTCTTTCAAGGTCACCAGAGTTTTATAACTTTCTCCAGAATACAATTTCATCCTCTGGAAACCCCTGGGATCCAAGTCTCTCTTGCAAGGTCATCAGAGTTATAAATCTTTCTCCAGAACACATTTTTTTTCCTCTGGAACCTTCTGGGGCTCCAGTCATCTCCTGTCCCAGAAGGAGCTTCCTGGGGAAATATTAATTTTTTGGTGTCCATTTTTATGTTACAGTAGGAAAAGCTCATGGTCATGAAAACAAAATCTATGGCCATGAGTTGAAACCCAGCATTCCAATTGTTCTGGTTCAGTCATTTTGGCTGAGCCCTAGGAAAATGGGCTTACCTTAAACTTTGGGAAAGAGATGGGCAAAATAATTCTTTAATAAGATACTATATACTTTACCTTTCCAAAATTAATACCCTTAGTGCTGAAATTAGAGGGATCACAACCATGCAGCACCTTAGGCTTTCCATTTTCTTCTCTTTTCTAGGTAGACTTTCCTTAAAAATTTGAATCACCTGGCAAGAATTTGATATATATTCTTTCTCCTTCCACCATGTGACTGCTTATTCACCACGTTTCTAGCTCCATTTCAGTTTAAAACATTATTGTACTTATGCATTATGCATTTAGGAATATACATGTGTTCATGTGTAGTATTGTATGTGAGTGTGTGTGTGTGTTTATGCATGTGTATATGTATGTGTATAACAACAATTAATGAAAGAGGCCATAACTTTGAGTGAGAACAAAGAGGAGTTTAGCAAAGGACTTGGAAGGAGGAAAAGAAAGGAGGAAATTATTTAATTATTACTTCAAAAATAAATAATAAAAAAGTATATATGGGCCTTTTCCTACTATCATTCCTTATTAAAGAGACTACTAACTCCAAAGGAACCCCCAATTTTTCTATGTCTCACTTTCAACAATTTGATGGTCAAAGGGGGACACATATATTTCTTAGGATATATTTGTTCTTGCCATATATGCTGGCTATATTTCCCTGCTCTTTTAATGCATCTATTTGCATGAAGTATGTCTGTGTTTGAAGCAAGTGTCATAAAGAGAATACAAGTAGGGGCCAAGGTGTGAACACATTCATTTCCTGTTCCCTTGTATAAGAACCATTTCTGCTTAATCTCTTGGCTTCTAGTTACTTTTGGAAGGCCTAGCATAAGCAACCACATTTTGCATGTTTGAGATGGGTCTCCTGTGGATCCTAGATGAACTTGAAACTTATGACTTGCTTCAGGACACGAGAGTAGTGGGATTAAAAGCATGCATTACCATATCCAGCATGGCCACAGTTCAATTCTGACAATCTCCTTTCATTGTCAATATCTTATAAACATTTCATTTATTAGCCATCAGATGGCTCATTCTCTTCTCCTGTGTTGATCTAGGATCAGAATTTTCCTGTTTGGTTCCATGTTGGGAGGGTAAGTAAAAGAAGTCAAGATATGAAGCAGGAAGGGACTGAAAAAGAAGTGTCTGAATTTCAGAAAATAAATGAAAGAACAAACTGATGTTTGAAGTAAAAGCTGAATTTCTTGATGTCTATGAAAGAATGAATTTGAATAAAATTTAATAAAAAAAAAGAAGTCAAGAAGTTAATTCTAACAACCCACTTAGGGCCAATTTTAACCAACTATAAGTTGTAGAAGGAATGAATAGGGTTTCTATCACATATATCTCAAGTTCATTCTATGTATCCCATGGGTAATGTCCTAGTATCTCAAAAATATTGTTCAGGTTCCTTTGTCAGAAACTAAAGTGCTGTCTAAGGTTAACAGTTTTAAGAGTTTACAAAAACACAACTATTGAGTAGCAGATGTGACAGTGTGTCTGTAAATACTGATTGGAACTACAGTAATGTAGAGAAGTTGGAATGTTACAGATCAAAAGCCTAATTGCCTTACCATGGGCTAACTGAAGCTCCCTAAAGAGTCATTTCCTTGCCCTCCTATGATTATCAGATAAAAATATTTGGAATACATTAATTTAACCGACCACTAACTAGCTTCCACAAACCCAAAGCTGAGAACATCATCAGTTAGCATCTGAGGCCCATAGGACAGATTCCCCATCTTGTATTTCAGTATGACTTTGGTTTATGACTTTCTTTGTTTTGCTACTGCAAACATTCATGAAACTGCTTCTATGTGGAAACAGAACCTAGCTCTCTGTTTCCCAGACAAAGGTGTCTCAAGTGTAACTCTAGAATAAAATATCTCTTATTAGCTTTGCCGTGAGAGCTGTGGTTTTTGTGTTGACAATGACAATATTTATATACCTTTACAAAACCATAGCCAAAAAGAGTAAAGTAATTTGAAAATTAAGTAATTATGTACAGATTTACACAAACACCCAATACTTATCAATCCTTCCAAGGCTGACAATAGACTAGAAATAGAAAATGCATAAAAAAGAGCCAGGAACATCCACCCTCAGTTCACAGAAGAATCCTGAAGATGTAGAAATTCAGCTTCTAATTATAAAGGGCAAATTTGAATGTTTGGCTTAGTAGGATGTTTAATAAAATAAAAACAGATAATCAAAATTTTAGATCTCTTACAAATTTAGGGAAAGTATCAATTATTACAAATAGATTGTGTATGTACAAGTCATATACACAATAATAAAATACTCATTGTCAGGGCAAATACTTACATACCAGGATTTCAAATAGCCAGGAGGTACATGTTAGCATTCTGTTTAAGTTCCACCCTACAGTTACCTGGCAACAGGCAGGTATGCTACTCCTCACAGTTACTTGGCAACAACCAGGTAGGCTGCTTGCCCCTCCTCCCTCTGTTGTTCTCTTGCCCTCTTGTTCTCTTGCTCTTTCCTTCTTGCTCCTTCTCTGTCCCCTTGCCCCTTCCCCCCTCTCTCCTTATTCCCTTTCCCCCTCTCTCTCCAGGTGCTTATGGCCGGCCTCTACTCTTCTACTTTCTCTCTCTGCCTTTCTCTGCCTCTACGACCCTCTTTTTTTTATTTACTTATTTAAATCACATTGTAATTTGCTTATTTACACAGAGGTTATAAACACAAAAAGGCAGAATGTGAGGAAGTTAATGGCACCGGAGCATAGCTGTTCAGGGGGAGTACAGATACCTTTCAGAACAGGGTATCAGCTGGGTGTAGGTTCAGGGACAGATCACTATGGCTCTGCCTATGATTCACTTGTCCTTATCTAAGTTGGTAAGGTCCACCAAGGCTGCCTATTTATAAGACCTATGACTACTAGGTCTGGTAAATTTCCACAGAAGCTGCCAGTTTACAATAGCTTATAGCCTGCTGTTTTCAGTGTTTTTCCACAGAGACCCAAGACTTTGTGTTAGCATGCATGTATGTCAGACCTATTGCTGACTTTAGGCCTATGGCTGATTTTAGGCCTTTAGTGTATATGTAGGGCTGCTCCTGACATCTCCTCCCTTCTCTAAGTATAGAAGGGCCTTGGTGATTCTATTCTTGCAAAGGCGGGGATAGAGGCCTGACCCAAGCCTCTACTACCCTCTTAACTCCCCTCCTCATGCCCTGAATAAACTCTATTCTATACTATACTGTAATGTGGCTGGTCCCTCAGGGGGAAGGGATGCCTTAACATGGGCCTGCTGAGCCATACCCTCCCCCTATACCTCACCACACCTCCATATAACATATCTCCCCTGTCTTTATCTTTTTATTAACACATCAGTACAGATGGTATATTTCTTGCTGATGTCTTTTTTAATTCTGTAAGAAAATATGAGGAAAGAATCATACTACACATAAAATGCACTTTTTGATCAGGATCTCTGAAGGCTCATAATTACCCATTTTAAGCAGGTGCCAAGTAGATTTCTAGAGTAAGTAGTCAACAGAACTCAAAAAAAAAAAAATACTGAAATTCAATACACCATGAAAAGACCCATCATTTGTATCAGTTGTTCCTTTAGTTGATCAGAGTAGATACAGCTGTCTAAATAGTAAACGCTTCATTCTTAACCATCCCTAACCTATACTCTCCATGATTTATGCCTCTTTATCATCCAGAGGCTTCCACGGGTCTGCATTATATTTTACCATACTTTGGGATTTAATCAAGATCTTCAGCCTGACTCAAGGCCAATGGGAAGCAGGACAGTGCTCTGGCCTGCTGTGCCCATTGTTAAGACTGACTCTGGCTACAGTTGTTATTAGTCTGTATTAGCCCCACCTGACTGCTAATGAAGCCTTGTGCTAACCAAAACTTACTGACCACTTTGTGTGTATCAACCTTACATGCCTTTAATTCAGTAAACTTTTGTATCATATAAAAAGTTAAGATACTTGGCTTTGCATATTTTGCATCATGATACAAAATACACTAACATAACATTAAATTGCTTTTATGAGATGTTCATTTAAATGACTTGAACAGAAACTTGGCCTTTGACTTTGTTAAAAAAAAAAAAAAATGCCCAAGAAGCCAAAAGTCTGAGATATAGGCATAAATATTTTTTTAACAAAACATAAACTTTTGTTTTTTAAGTCAGTTACATAATTCTACTCAGCCTTGATCTAAAGACAAATCGAACTTTCCAAATAAACAGAACAATCCAACATTCAAGTTTCAACATGTCAGGGAATAAAAAAATGTAAACTGCTTTCTATTTCCTAGGTCTGCAACAGACAAACAGTATAAAGAACACACAAATCAATTTTAAAAACAAGCACCCACAGCCACCCGCTGTACACTTTTAAGAGCCAAGAAACTGTTCATTTACCTTTCACAGCAGCCATGTGATTTTCTACTGCTAAGAAATAATGAATGAGCTATATATGGTGACACACACCTTTAATCCCAGCACTATTGGGAGGTAGAGGCAGGCTGATCTCTGAGTTGGAGGCCAGTTTGGTGTACATAGCTGATTCAAAGCCAACCAGAGTTACAAGGTGAAGTCTTGTTTCACAAAACAAAATGAACAAAAACCACCAACCTGTTTTTTTTTTTTTTCTCTCCTTCTATAACAATCGTCCAGAACTAAAATGCCTAGTATGTACAACCACCATCTCCTTCCCAAATTGGTAAGGGAGGACTGGGACAAAAAGAAAATAGGAGCAGACAATTATCTCTAAGTCTGCCTGCTTTTCCATTTGAAAAGGAAAACTAATGAGTTTAACTTAAACAGAAAGGATTTAGAATAATGAGAATAAACACTGTTATCCAGACTGTTATTGCCATTTAAAAACTATGACTCCCCTGTAGTAAGAGTTGACACATAGCTTACCTAACACCAGAGCAACCAAGCGTGCAGGAACAGCTTGAGCCGTGGAAAAAGACTAAGGACCATGTTTTCCAGCAAACAAGGGGTGGTTTACTAAGGAAAAGATCTGAACAAAAAGAAAGGATGGAGAAGGAGGATTCAACTACCTCCTTGTATAACAGGTTGGGATTCCATTTTATCCAAAGGAAGCCCCCAAATGGATTTTTGTGATGAATTTCCATCATACGCTGTACATGGCAACTATAAATATACATGCACATCCATTACCCTGTATTTCATTAAAACATCTGAAACTTTTCTTTTAAAACAATGAACAAAAGTTTCTAATGGAATTTTCATCATGTTCATCTGCCAAAGTTATATAGCTCATGGCATTTATTACAAGACCATTCTATTCATGAACTTGAATACCAAGTTTAACAATTCAATGAGCACAAATGTTGCCCTATGAATACTGGTTTTCATCTTAATTATTTTACAAGGTACATTTAGACGAAACTGTTAGGCTTGGCTGGAAATAGCTATTAGCAGGATTTGGAAGTCAATGAGGATGGACTCCCTTCTTTTTGTCACCTTAGGCACTCTACCTCAAATTTCCACAAACAACAAATAAAAAAGCAGAAGACCTAAACTACAATGGACCTTTCACAAGAAGCCAAGTATCAGATGAAAAGAAGAAGGGAGGAGGTATCAGAGCTGCCCAAGGCACAGTAAGAGAAAGCTCCTTCTCAAAATGGAAGCAGAATTTTATCTCTGGTTCTGGGTAGGCACCAGCCCCTCTTATCTACTCCAAAGATTGTAATACTACCACTGTCGTTCTGCCCCTATAGATCTTTTACCGTTATGTTTGTCTGCTTCTCTGAGCTCCGACACACCAAAATATTCTTTAAACCTTAATTGTTCTGATCCCCTTTTCATTTCTTCTTTAGTTATGATCAAAATCACAAGCCTACCTGCCCAGACCTTTTTTGTTTTTAAATATGAGACAGGTTTTCTCTATGTAGCCATGACTGTTCCTGTAGAGGCTGGACTTGAATTCACAAAGATTCACCTGCCTCTGCCTTGTGTGCTGGGCATTAAGGAATGTGCCACTGCATCCAACCTACCCTTTTTATTCACTGTGAAAGAGCCCAGACCTTTTATGCAGCTTTGCACACCTCCATTCCTGAGTCATCTGCTTTGTCCTTCACTCAAATAATAATAACAACAACAGCAAGATTTCTTCTGAGTCCTGTTTCCAAATTCTCACATCATTTAAGAAATCATAAAAGGAAATCATGGTTCCCAGTGTAAGAGTATAATTTCGAGTCTCAACTTAAACTTAAAATTAAAAGATCCTGCTGGGAGGTGGTGGTGCACACCTTTAATCCCAGCACTTGGGAGGCAGCAGCAGGCAGATTTCTGAGTTTGAGGTCAGCCTGGTCTACAGAGTGAGTTCCAGGACAGCCAAGGCTACACAGAGAAACCCTGTCTCGAAAAAAAAAAATTATAAGATCCATAAGTCTGAGTTTCGGTTTACACTCAAATATTAGCTTCAGGGAGGAGCACATTCCAAAGACTCAAACAGACATTCCAGGAAGAGGGACTCAAGATAAGAGTTTATCAGAGAGATGAGCCCTTAATGCTAGTACACCTGGGTAAACAGAAGCTACTTAAGCTAACCCTCTTTGTGGTAAAAGATTAGATGCAAATTTGAGTTACCTAGAACCCGGGCCTAGGAACAGCTGATTGAAATCCTTTATGGTTATTGTTTAAGAAGTAATTAACTATCCTTGGGAACTCTGTAAAAATGGTATATAAAGCTGCTTTTAGCTGCGGCTCGGGGCTCTCTTACTTGCAAGTAGGAGAGCCACAGTATACTGGTATCATCTTATCATCAATACACCTTATGTTATTACATCAAATCTGCTGTCCGTGAGTATTTCTGGGGAGCTCGTCCACTGGTTTGGATCCTTAGGCCCAACACCAGCAGCATCTTTTATGACATATTATACTACAAAACATCTCTTAGAAGTTACTACAAAGCAATAGCCTATCTCTCTACGTTAACAAAACATATGTACATTTTGACTGAACCAAGGCAAGAGTATATCAACATGAAATACAGTTCAATTCTAACATTAACCTTTCAATTTTATGTTTTAAGACTGCCTGGCAAAAGCAGATCAAAATTTTCTTCTGAACACTTGATAAAATGCCTTTTTTCACTCTCTTTGTATGCTATTTCTCCTAAATTCTTTGTTCAACATTTTCCCCAGTCCCAGTTTCCAATATTAACATTTGAAAGCACCAGACCAACATCTTAAGTAAGCCTAAAATTACCATTTTAATTAGTATTTTAAATAAACCTACCTAGGGTAAAATCAGTTCCTGTTTTGTTTCAAGTTCAAATTGTATCTAAGTCTTTGCATTTTTACCTATTTTCAAAATACTGCAACAGAAACAATTGCTCTAAAATAAAACAAAATCATACTTGGTAGGGCACTCCTTTAATCCCAGCCCTGGGGCAGAGTTAGATGGATCTCTGGGTTCAAGGTCAGCCTGGTCTATAATGTCAGTTCCAGGAGAGTCTGGGGTATGTAGAGAGACCCTGTCTCAAAAAGCAAAACAAATATCAAAACATATCCATTCCCACAGAGAAATACAGTTCAAAAAACACCATGCCTATCATAATTCTTAGCATGTATTATGAGTTTTAAATGCAAACAATAAACTGGTTGAAGGGTTTTCATTGAAGAGAATCAATTTTGCTCTGTTGCTTGCAATCTTAAAAAGCATCCTGAATTCTAGTATGAAATTCTACCTGGGGGGTACCAATGGAGTAAAGACTTCATTTCATCAAGCAGAGATCACCTCAAAACTCTTGTTTATCTCAAATGGATTAACAGAATGCTGATGGCTCAATGGAGCCCCCAAACCTTTCCTGGCGCACAGTGGATGCTCACAATTGTTCAAAGAACTTCCAAAATGACAAGGCATGTTCTACAAAGGATTAGACTGTGAGCAAATGAAAAACTAGTCAAACATCATAGTGGAAGAAATCAAGCCCTTTAGGGGAGGATTAGAACATGCAGGTCTTAGTAGAGAAAAGGTTAAGTTCAAGGCAAAGGAGAATTAACTATGATTCCCCCCTCTGAAATTTCTCACTACAGGAAACATACAGTCTGCAGTTCCTGTGAGTTCTAGTCAGGTGCCTCTGTGAGTTCTCTCTCTCTTCTCTGGTGCTTGCTGCAGCCGTTTGTTATCGATATAGCCATATAATAACAGCTTTTAATCCCAGCAGGAGACAGAGACAGGAATATCTCTTGGGTTTGAGGCAGTCTGGTCTACAGAGTTCCAGGACTGGCAGGACTACACAGTTGAAATCCTGTTTCACAAAAAGCTTAATAATAATAATAATAATAATAATCATAGTAATAATAATAATAGCCTAAGATTGCTGCAGAAGACCTCCAAAGGCAAGCCACTCATCAAATGTCAGCTACTTGAAATGGTTCAAAAGAATCCCAAGTTGTTCAAAAGAACCCAAAAGGAAACAGGAAAGCAAAGCCAGAGGTGTACTCACAGGGAGAGATTTATGAAGGGTCAGAGTTTCTCTAGAATGAAGTCCAAAGTCAATTTCACCAAGAACTGATGGCAGCTAAAGTGACTCCAGTAGTTGCAAGCAACACTCATCTTATTTTTCTCCATACAAGATTAACACGTGGTAGATTGCTGACATCCCAAAGTATTCCTTTTGTCTCTTCACAGTCTCAACATTGTTACTGGAGTTGGGTTCATAGCCTGTGCACCAACAAGCCAGGTGCAGCTAGCTACCTATCCTCAATAAGCCAATCAAAATAGCCAGAACTGACAGTGAGAAACAGAAAAGAGAAATCTGTTCAAGGTATTCACATAGGGAGAAGGAACAAAGAAAATCCTGGAATCCTTCAAGTCCATTTTCAAAGTCCTAACTTGAAGGTAGGGTTTAAATAGGAAGTAAGAGATATGCTTAGCTAAACAGTCTACTTAGATGGATCCTGGTTCCCCCCTCCCACCACAATCCCAGTCTTAGCTCCATTTTTCTCTTACAAAGTCATCAAGTGAACTGTAAAGAGATCTCTGGATACCCTCAGGGCTTTAGGTTTTTCCTTTCCCAAAAGACGCTTCCCAGGGAAATACTTTCTGGTGTCTATTATTTCAACTGTCACAGTCATGATCCATGGAGAGAGTTATTAATAATTATACTGATAAAGCCAATTAAAAGTTTTAAGTCCTTTTTATTGATGGATAGACCAAGAAACGGTTTGAGTTTCTTGATGCCCAAGTTCAGGAATTCAGAGTTTTAAAGGCAATGACCACAATGTTATACCCAAGTTAGATAATGGTCAGAGTAACCTTGAGTTATGAAGTTATGAGTTAAATGAAGGTTTAATGAGTAAACCTTCATTCCTGGCAGAGGATAGTACTTATTTTAGGTATAACAGTAATTATTTTGATTAATAAATCTGGACCACAGTTATGGCCATGGATCTCAAATATGTTGTCAAGAGGGACAAGATCATTGTAGGGAGGAAGAGGGCAAACCAACACAAAACAGAGTCAAACAGAATGGCATCACCTTAAGTTGTTTCATCACAAAGTCAAAGAAATTCCTTTAGAATGCATTCATTCACTGTGTATGGTAGCACACACCTTTAATCCCCGAACATGGTGGGCAAATGGATCTTTGTTAGTTCAAAACTAGCCTTGTCTACAACTAGAGTCTCACAGTGAAACCCCGTTCTTGCCCTTCTATCTTCCCCCTCACCTTTCTTTCCCGATATATTTGTTAGTGAAAGAATATAGTCTGGTTATATAGTGACTCTTGATATGAGAATATCTGAAATACAATTCAATACCGAAGAGCAACAGTCGATTTGGCAACTTAGAGATGTTATGGTGATCTAAAGCCTGAGTTTACCAGTGTTAGTGTGAGCATCCTAAAGAAGAGAATGAAACAATGATGGCAGTGGCATGTTTTAGTCTACTCCAAGTGTATCCTATAACATAGTGGGAAGTGTGTGAGGATGACCAAAGTTCAGGATATATGTGTCAAAATGTTATAACCCACCATTGTGTTTGTTTCTGAGGCACACATACTGAAGTTTAAATGCATTATGTGCACAATGAGTTTGCACTACTAATAGAATAAAAGAGGTAATGTTATATGGTTCATAACAACAGCTCATTTATACCATGGGGAAAGAACTTTCAGGTCCTTAAAGAAAGTAAATGGCATCATTTTCAAATGTTGGATATATTTCCTTCTATTTTAATATGGCAAGAGGCAGAGAACAATATGCTTATTTGGCTATTAGTTAGTCAGATATCCAATTCCACTGACTGGCACCGACAGCTGTTGTAGCAGCCCCAGGACATGCCTCCCAAGCTGAAGCACTGAGTGTATCATTCACTACTGCCATTAACACATGTAACACAATCACAGTATAAGCTGAAGACATTTAGTGAAAACATTTCTGGTAATTAGACTCCTCATTTGTTTATATGAATCTCTTACCTCTGCTCTAGATTGCTTTTAGCATTACAGACCTGAGGTTGAATTATAACCTTTAACAGGCATGCTACTTGGAAATGGCCAGATTACATCAAACCAACTCACTAACCAGTTCCTACTTTGGAGAATGACTAGCAATAGCAAGTAGCCAATGGCCCTTAATCTAATAAAGAATGCATTTATCATAATATAATTATGAATTTCTGGACTAATGAATTAGAAATAATAATAGTAATAATAACCATCATCATCATAATAATAATAACAACAATAATAATAGCTGCTAGTCAATTTATATGATATTCCAGGATATATATATATACACACACACACACACACACACACACACACACACACACACACACACATATGTATATAATCCCAGCAACCCCCCAAAACAGTGCTGGGAGATGTGATTACTACCACAGTTGTGCAGAATTCTGGGAATCAAAGTGATCATGAGACTTGTCCTTTGAATGAAGATAGTAAACATGGAGGAGATACAGGATTTGATGATAAATCAATAAATTCCCAAAGCTATCATTTTTGATATTTAGACAGAGTTGACCTGGAACTAGTTCTATAGACCAGGTTGGCCTTGAACTCACAGTGATCTGCCTGCCTCTGCCTCCAAATTCTGGGATTAAAGGCATACACCAAAACCACTAAATGATCTATTAATGTAAAAGTAGCTTATAGTTTGTTTTTAGTTTTTATTGTCACAATACAAATTGTGTATTGACTAGATTTATTTGTTGTTGGGTTTTATTGTTGTTCTTTGGAAAAGAGTCCAATTCACAGACAGGTGTCTTGCATCAGACTCCTCAGTACTAGGATAGGGGCATATACCACCATGCCCAGCTAGTGATTAAATTTCAAGTTCCATAATTTAAATACCTTTTCCTTGAGGTGATAAGATAATTACATTTCTCTCCTACCTTACCTTCCTTCAAACCCTCCCATTTACCTCTTCCTGCTCTCCTTGAAACTGATGGCCTCTTTTGTCACTGTTAATGTACGAATATATGTATCACACTGTGTGTGTATGTATGTGTGTATGTGTGTGCATCATATTTATATACATACTTTTATATTAATAGCTCCTTTAGTGGTTGTGGCTTGTGTGTTTGTGTGTGTGTGTGTGAGAGAGAGAGAGACCTGCAGTCTTTTCTAAAGATAAATGCACGTTCATAAAGATAAAGACATGTTCATACATGCCTTCAGTCAAGGCCAGAGATTTGATCTGAAAGTAACCTTTAGAGCTATGATATTGCTTGCCATCTCAGAATGTTAGAACTAGTAGCCATGTTGATAAGTGACCTGTTTTTAGGCACTAAACTATTCTAGGGATTAAAGGATAATTCAAGGTCTCTGTGGATACCCTGCTACAGTGATTGGGTGGTAGATAGACAAGTAAGAGAATTATAAATGGGGAGGCAAGTAAGTTGCTTGTAAAAACCACTGAGAAACTTAAACAGACAAGAGTGAGGCATATGGAAGCCATAGTGGTCAGTGGCCCGGCCTAAGTCATCAAGAATAAATCTGATAAGCTCTGGTTTATTTCAGACAGGGTCTGTATTAGTCAGAGTTCTCTAGGTAATACAATTTATAGAATGAATCTCCCCCTACAACACACACACACACACACACACACACACACAACACACACACACACACACACTTCTTTATTAGAATGACTTACAGGCAGTGGTCCAGTTAGTCCAACAATGACTGTCTATGAACACAATGTCCAAAAATCACAGTGCTGGATATATCAGCTGGTCTTTGGTATATGCTGGAATCTTGAAGAAGTAGTCTCTGATGCCAGTAAAGAAATGGACTTGCTAGAGAGGGGAGAGTAATCAGGCAAAGAGCAAAATCTTCCCTTGTCCATGTCATTGTATGGGCTTCCAGCAGAAGGTATGACTGGGATTAAAGCTGGGTTTTTCCAGCTCAGAAGATAAGGCATGTCTTTCCATCTCAAAGATCTCAATTAGAAGTATAATCCTTCTTCAAATTAAGCAAAAAAACCCTCACAAGCGAGTCTTTCCTTTTTTGGGTTTTAGTTAATTCCAGATGTAACCAAGTTGACAGCCAAGAATAGCTATCATAGGGTCTGACAGCAAACAAGTTTCTTGAGACACTACCTTAATTATGGTTTCCATTAACCATAGCCAAAACTGATAACAGCATTCTTCATGCTGTGAAGAGACACTGTGACAAAAGCAACTCTTATAAAGTTCAACATTCAATTAGGCCTGGCTTGCAGGTTTAGAGGGTCAGTCCACTATCCTCAAGATAGAAAGCATGACAGCATCCAGGCAGACATAGTGCTGGCAAAGGATCTGAGAGTTCTACATCTTAATTCAACTGCAGCCAGGAGAGACTAAGGCCCACCCCCAAGGTGACACACTTCCTCCAACAAAGTCACACCTCTTAATAGTGCCACTGTCTGGGCCTGGCATACTCAAATCACCACACAACCCTAAACATTTGTCTCTATGTTGTAATTTTTTCCATACTTCAATGGCAGATTTGAATAGTTGTAAACCGAGATCAGATGGCTCTCAAAGATTAAAATATTTACTATCTGACATTTTTATTGAAAATATTTATATGCTTATGTTTCCCTGAATTTCACATGTTGAATCCAAATTGCCAGTCTAGTGGATTTAGATGATCACAATGTTAAGAGTACATATGAATGGAATGAGTGACAAATAGTAGAGATGCAAGGCAGCTAGCCTGCCTCTGACACACAAAAACAAGGTGCCATTTTGAAACACAGGACATTCAGATAACAAGTTCATTAAAATATTGAATTTGAACTTCCTAGCCTCCGGAACACTAATAAATAGGTTTCTATTTTATAAAAATGAAAGCTTATAAAGTGTATGTCTTGTGGGGGAGGGGAGAAAGAGGAAGAGGAGAAAGGAAAAATGAGGGTAAGAATAAGAAGATGATAAAAGAGAAGAGGAAGATGATGAAGAAACAGGAGAAGGAAGAAGAAAGAGGATGAGGATGGGAAGTACAAAACAAAGCTAAGTTGGTCTGATTGAAAAGGAGTAAAAGTAGGTGATAGGAGCAGTTGAACATATTTGGGTACATATTTTGTACCCTCTATATAAGAAGTATATATAGCTAATGATATTTTATTAATATTTATATTTAATTTTTTATTACCATAGAAGAATTTTATATAATAACAAGTTTCATTATTACATTTTCATCCACACACATAATATGTTTCAATCATATTCACTTCCCCACTTTGGTAGTTTTGAGACTGGTTCTATGTACTCCTGACTGTCCTAGAATTCTTTGTGTACATCAGTCTGGTCATGAACTCACAAGGATCCTGCTGCCCTAGTGTTGGGGCCCATTACCCTCTCCTGCCCTCCTTCCACTCCTGATGATTTTCCTCCTCTTCCTAGATAAACCCTCTTCCACTTTTATGACTTTTTATGTGACCAGTATGTTTCATTAGAGTTTTTAACAGGAGCCTAAGGAAATGTTTATTTCTAGGAACATGGGTACCTTGGCTATAACCTTGAAGAATGAAACCTTAGGAGGAGTCAGGTCCCAGTAATCTACCCCTTCTATAACTTAGTGTTGATGGCCTTCATCTTGTATAGACTCGATTTTTTATTTTAACTTGTTCTTTTGTCCATTCTCAACATGGACTCTCTTATACTATAGGAAGCCAGTGTTATTCCACCCATATTTTCTTAGCTGCCCTCACCCCTATTAGATTAAAGACTTCTTTATTCCCTCGTTTCTTATACTATTGTGACTTCCAGGGAAACTATATTTTCTGAGTGATGATTCTCTGACAGATCCAGCAAATACGGCTATAACTAGTAATGCCTCAAATACAATTGCTCTCCAAAGGTAAAGGGAAGGAGGAAAAGATAATTCAAAAATTTACCATCTTCTCCATTAGTCAACAAATGTGTAGGTATGAGGATGGGATGGATCTGGGAAGAGTTGAGGAAAGGAGAGGGTGGATATAATCCAAACACAAAGTAATTCTCAAAGAATTAATAAAATGTTTTGGAAAATAGTATGCATGAAACAATACTTTTGAAAAGAAATAGAAGAGAAACCTTCAAACACAGCAAGAAAGCAACAGTATTAATGGTAACAAAAAGGACTCACTGATGCAGTAGTTTTGTTTATCTTTGATAAATTAGTAATTTAGCTATGTGTTATAATGCTATATGCGAGTCATTTCAATTGGTTTATCATTCCTTGACAATACTGTGATACAGTTACTATTTTTCCTATTATAGAAATGAAAACTCCGAGGCTTAGATACATTACAGTGACTAATTTACCAAATAAGAAATTTAAAAAGTCTCAAAAATTATGGGAACCAATACTCAAATCAATCTCTTTGATTTTAACAGTCCATACACTTAACTGCCTTTCTATTGCATCACTTTCTATTATGTTCTAAGTCCTTATATTTTCTTAAATAAGTAAATTTTAAATAATAAAACATGGAAGTAGTCATAGGCAATGTTTTGTGTTTTATAGCATCTAATTTAAATACAGTTAGTTTAGTTTATTCCATAAATATGATCTAGTGCTGCATCCCAAATGACTCAAAGAGATTTTTGTTAATAAATCTCAATAAAAGGGAGAATGTTATACTAAACAATTATAAATTTTGTGCAACTTTATATAGTCGTAATTTAAATTTTAAGCAAAAAAGTTATTGTTGAAGTCTTATCAAAATAGTTATAAAGAAAATTGAAATAGTTGTATCAGCCTTTAATAATTTAGCACTATGTTTTCTATGAAGAATATCATTAATTTAAAAAAATTACATTCATAATTTAAAATTTGCAATAAATGCAAAAATATTTTCTATTAAGAAACATTAGGGACTAGAAAGATAGCTCAGAAGTATAGAGAATTTCTTCCAGCCGAAGACTTGGATTTGATTCTATAACTCCAGTTCCCAGAATTTAATACATTCTTTATTTGTTTAAAAAAAAATTCCATATATATTTAAATCTGAGACTTAGGGAAATACCTTGCAACAACCTGCATGGCTTTGAGACTGTCATAACTTTGTGACACTGAGTGAATAAATAACAGATAAACGTACAGAAAATCTGGGATCAGGAGGGCTGTGAGCTCTGGTGGATATTAACTAGCAGCTGAGATAGGTTAGGTAACTTTAGTTGTGGGTCTCTGTAAGGGAAGAGCCTCTGGTTGCAGTGTATGGGAGGAACACTCTCATGCTACAGTATATGAGGGTAGGAAGCTGTATACATTCTACATATACAGTTGTCATACATACTCAGACTGAGCCTCATTGCAGGAGCCATTTTTATCTCCATAGGTCTGTAGGCATTTGGGTTTTTTGACATATCTGTGTTTGTGTCCATAAGACTCATCTATTCATCTCCCCACAATACACTTCAAGAATTGTTTTTATACTACATACCATTTACTTCACTGTATGTGGTAGTTCATATCTGCAATCCTAGTAGATTGAGGCAGGAGGGTCTCAACTTCAAAGCCATTGGGGCTACTATTGAGTGTGAGCTAAGTCTGAGCTACACAGAAAGAGCCTATCCCTAAATAAATTAATAGCTATAATTTGCTGAGAAATCCACGTGCCAGGCATTCTGCTCAATGTTTTATAATACTAAGTTTTCTCAAATTCTTATGGTACTCGTATGAAGTCTGATTGTCCCTGTGTTTTATAATGATTCCCTGCAAAATCAACCTCCATCGTGGAGGGAAATCCTTTGAAAACACAGGATGTACTAAAGGGTACTGAAACACTTCATCCGGATCATTAAGCTCAGGAAAAAAAAATAAGGCAAAGGATTCAGGAGTTCCTAACTGACCAGATAGACTGGACTCCACCTGCCCAAGCCGTAAGAACTGCTGAGAGACACAAACTAGCTCCTGTCTCAAAAAGGTGGAGGCCAAATGATGGAAACCCAGACCAACTGGACTGCTGGAAAGAGCATTCTTACCCTTTCTGCTGCCTGCAGGATGTGCAGCAAGAACTAGGATTCCAGCTGCAATGAGCTTCCAGTGCTGGGGTGGGCTGTTGGGGATATAGCTATCTTTGAGTTGATTCTGCTCCTGTAATTAACCTTATTCTTTTACTTGTAAATAACCCAATAAAATGTCTTGGTTCCCCAAGCTTGACCTTGATGGTATCCTTACTTTGATCTTCCGTCAGTTTCCTAGTTAAAGTGAGTAGGTGTCTGTTCAGGTCTCAGATGTTAACAATATAAACATTTGAAAAGAATCTGAAAGTTCAAAGATCAATAAAACTGAATAGGAATATGAGATCACATAGATCAATTATCCATCAACTTGGGTGATGTAACAAGTGCTTCATTGTCCTGTTTTACTTTATAAACGTGTGTCCATAACACACACACACACACACAGCACAAACCAAAAACAGCTGCAACATGCTCACATTGCTCACTACAATTATCTACTCCCTCTAAGCTACTTTGTACTGGCCTACTTGCCCTGTGTTACTTATCATCCAACCTTATTATGTTATAATTTATTGTCCCCCCCATGTGACCTTCAGACCAGATGCTTCAATAAGCTTGGCCAACCCAGAGATTTTAATGTCTCTTTGTGAGTAAATACTTTGTTAAATACAGCCTAGCTTCTAGGACATTGTATAAAATGTATAAAGTATATAAAAATAGTACACTGATTCAGAACTTTTTTCCCCATTTCTAGCTAAACATTGCTTTCTTACTCTATTTTTTCTTTGGATTTCAATTACTTGAAATTTTGTTTTTAAAGATTTCTTCATCATAATATCCTCTTTACTCTGCTTTGGATCGAAAAAGAAGCATTAAAAACTAGATTGGTATTTAAAAGGCAAATGATCCTGAGTTTACTTCTAAAATCAAACTACTAGATTGGAAGCTGTCCCAGAGGTTAAGAGCATTGGTTGCTCTTCCAGAGGATGAGAGGATGGGTTTTTGTTGTTGTTGTTTTGTTTTTAGAGAGAGGGTCTCTCTGTGGAGCCATGTCTATTCTGGAACTCACCTTGTAGACTACACTGGCTTTGAACTCAGACATCCACCTGACTCTGCTGAGATTAAGGCCTGTGCACAACTGAGGTTCAGTTCTTAGCACCCACATGGGGGTTCACAATGGTCTCTTCTGGCCTTTACAGATATTGTAAGCAAATGGTACACAGACATACTGCAAAAGCAAAAAATACTCATACACACAAAAAAAGTTTTCCTTTTTCATGAAGAGAAAGAGAGGAGAGAGAGGAGAGAGAGGAGAGAGAGAGAGAGAGAGAAATTACATTGAGAAACTTGCCCTGGTTTTCTAGGACTCTCTTGTTTGTAAACCTGGAAATTACTCTCCTGAAAAGTTTTACTTTTGGCAAAATAGAAATATTCATTCTATGATATATGATAGATTCCCAACATACACATGAAATTTAATGAGCACAGTTAGATCTCCAGCACATGCACAACAAATACACATTATTCATCCAAGATATAAAGATTGGTAAAGTCATGAGTTTCTATGATTCAAACCATGAAAACAGTATGCTAGGCACAACATGCCCTATCTACCTCTCATATATGCAAGACTTTAAAATGTTAGGAACACTTCAAGGGAAAATTATTTATTTAGTTGTTTATAATGATGATGATGAATGTCTTTGTGGTTTGATTGAAACAGTTACTTTTTGTAGCCCTGGCTGCACTCTAACTAGCTCTGTAGATCAGGCTGGCCTTGAAATCACAGAGATCTATTGGAGTCTGCATCCTGAGTGCTAGAATCAAAGGCATGAACCACCACCACCTGGCTTAGTTTATTACTAATAGCCAGGGAAGATCCTCTCTAGAGATTTAGGTCCAGGTTGATAGGATTTAATCTTGTGACACTAGTTAAACTCCTAGAACTTCTTGGTTAGGCTTATAGCACATCCTAGAACTCACTATATTGAACAGGTTGTCTTCCAACCTCACAGAGATCCACCTGCCTGTGCCTCTGTAACGAATGGATTAAAGGCATGTGCCATAAAGCTGGGTTCTTTCCTCAGTTGTTTTGAAACTAATGACAGATTTAGGCTGGAGCTCTTATATGTAAACCACAAATTCCAATTGTCCTAGTTTGCTGTCCTGTTGTGATAAAACGTCATAACAAAGAGCAATTAGGGGAGAAAGGGGCACACTTTACCTTAAAGCTTACAGTCTATCAGGAAGGAAAGTCAAGGAAGAAACTGAAGGTATGAACTTGGAGGCCAAAACTGAAGCAGAGGCCATGAGGAACACAGCCTAGTGCCTTGTTCCGCTCCTCTCCTGGCTTCTTCTGCTTTTTAATTGCCTGGACTACCTGCACTGGGGTGTCAACACCCAGAGTTGGGCCTACCCATATCAAGCACAACCAAGAAACTGCCACACAGATATGACTTCAGACCAACCTGATTGGGACAATTTTTAAATCAAGGTTCCTTTTTCACCAAAGATAACTCTAGTCTGTATCAAGTTGGCAAACTCTAACTAGCACACCAGTGTTTTTCTGCTTTATTTGGTTGCTCAGAACATGGAGAGATGGGTGCAGTATATCACTAAGGTATGATGAATATTTCAAAGTTGTTGAACTATTGTAGGAGAGAGAAAACTGGATGAGGAGCCTGAGGACGTTTTCTTTAGGCCCATAGAGTGTAGTTTACAACACTGTATTTGCCAAGTTTTGAAACCCCAAAGATTTTCAGAAAAATCTGTATGCACAAATGGCCCATACGTATGCATATCACATAATGCAACATTCAATGAATGTTTGTCAAACAAACTAAATTCTGGAGAATAATCACAAATGTCCTCAAGTTATGTAATCTCCCTGGGGTGCAGAACAGGTGCAGTTACTTAAAAGTGAAGGGCATGCCGTTAGGAAGCTGCACTGAGAAGCTTTGCCTGACGCTTTGGAAATAAAGACACATCACCAATTAGTTTATATTACAGTTAATCCTTTGCCACTTGGCAAAGGTCCATTATGGCCTTAGGCTTTGTCTCCATGCTGCCAAGCATCTGGATAAATAGTGATAGGCTCAGCTAATCATTTGGGTTATAATAAGCCCCTCCATTTTGATAGCTCTTCTAGGTTTTTAAAGCAGCGCCACATTTATAGTCTCATTTGAACAAAGCAATTGTAGATCATATAAAGTAGTTTCAGGCTTGAGGCTCAGGCTACAGTCAAACAGGCCTGGGATGAAACACTCACTTCTACATCTGCTAGAGCTGTAACCTTTGGCAAGTTTTCTAACCTCTGTGAGTCTTAATGTATTTGATTTAGCTTGGTGATAATAATAACAGTACCTGTCTAATCACACTGTTGTGATGACTAAGTAATTATGCAGGTCAAATACTGAGCACAAAGCCTGGGACACAGTAAATGCTCTGTCACCCTTAGCTGCCATTATACTAATTATAATTACTTTTCCTACTATTCATTTCAGATATTACTCATTCCACTTCCCTTCCATCTCATTTGCCTAAGCCACAGGAAGTTCAGGAGGAGGAAGAAAGAATGTATGGTGTTACTTAAATTAACTACGAATGGGTCATATTTCAGAAGGTTGAGACCTAAAAAACCTTCATATGCCTAAAACTGACAATTCTAGCCAGGGGCAAGAGACTGGTGTCAGCCGTGACATGGGAGAGGATTCTTGCCATCACAAAAGATAAAATCAAAGAAAATGTGTAGGCTGCCCTCTGCTACTTCCTGATACAATCTTAGTATATTAGTGACAACAAGCTTTGCCAGAATATAAAAAGATCCTTGCTTAATCTGTACCCTGATAGGAGGGTGAATTGTTATTCTCATTTAATTATGAGGAATAAACAATCCAGGCCTCACTTTGATTATTATAGCTTGGAGATATATTTAGAAGTTACATAACACGATGTATCCAGCCTGTTCTCTTTACTCAGTATAATGTTGGCAATTTGAAGTCATTTGTAATTCCATACAGTATTAATGATTTTTTTTTTCTATTTCTGTGAAATATTTCAGTGGAATTCTGATGAAGTTTTCTTTGAGTGTATGAATTCCTTTAAGTAGAAATAACATTTTAAACAATATTAATCCTTTTATTTGTAAGGAGGTCTTTCCACGTCTTCGGTTTGTTTTATTAATATATTAGAGTTTACAGAGTTAAGTTCTAAGTGATTCATTTAGTCTTGCTATTGCAAACAGGTATTTCTTCATTATTTCAGATCCCTTCTTGTTATTATTTAGAAATACAACTTACTTTTTATGTTGTTTTTGTTGGTTTGTTTTGTTTTTTTTTTCTGAGACACAGTTTCACCACGTAGCCCTGGCTGTCCTGAAACTCACTGTGTAGACCAGGCTGGTTTCAAAATCACAGAGATCCACCTGTCTCTGCCTTTGAGACTAGAGGTGTGTGCCACCAGACCCATCCTTATGCTGATATTTATATCCTGAAACTTTGATTTTCAGTACTAACAATATTTTTCATGGAATATTTGGAGTTTCTTTTATATAAAGGCTGTGCTATAAGCAAACTGATACAAGGTTACTCCTTTTTTTTTTTTTTTTAAATGGATGCATTTTGTTCTGTCTTGCCTTTCCAATCTGGATAGGACTTCCATCCCTATACCAAACAGTAGTGGTGAGAATGTGTCATGTTTTCTTCCTGAGATTATTCGGGGGAAACTTGCAGCCTTCTACTATTGAATATGATGAGAGCTCTGACTTTTTCATATACACATATGACCTTTATTATATCCAAACAGGTGCTTTCTGCACTTAAGTTGTTAAGATTATCATGAAAGACTGTTAATGTTTTCAAACATTTGACTGTATTTAAATGTCAAGAAGTTAACTTGGCCTTTTCAAATGTTTTCTGTTGCTAATAACACACTATCACTGAATTGGTAAGTTATTGAATAAACAGGGTGTCTTAGTTTGAGTTTTATTACTGTGAAGAGACACCATGATCATGGCAACTCTTATAAAAGACAACATTTAATTGGGGCTGGCTTACAGGTTCAGAGGTTTAGCCTATTATTGTCATGGCAGGAAGCATGTCAGCATGCAGGCAGTCATGGTGCTGGAGAAAAAGCTGAGATTTCTGCATCTTGATCTGCAGGCAGCAGAAGACTGTGTATCACACTAGGTATAACTTGAGCATATAAGACCTCAAAGCCTGTACCCACAGTGACATACTTCCTCTAATAATGCCACACCTACTCCAATAAGACCACACCTCCTAATAGTGCCACTCCATACAGGCCAAGCAGTCAAATGCATGAATCTCTGGGGGCCATACCTATTCAAACTTTTACACAGGGTTATTCTGACTCACAGATACGATCTCAGGTTGCAAGGCTGCAACTGCTAATCTTCTGAATAGAATCCTGAGGCAATATATAAATGTATTTATTTGTTCTTTCTCTCTGACTGTCTGTCTCTGTCTCTCTCTGTCTCTCTCTGTCTCTCTGTCTCTCTCTCTCTCTCTCTCTCTCTGTCTCCCTGTCTCTCTCTGTCTCTGTCTTTGTTTCTCTCTTTCCCCCATTCTCCTCTCTTTCCTGGCTCCCAAGCCCCCACTTTGAGACAAAGTGTCACTATGTCACTCTTTAGTTCTGCCTGGCTTGGAACTCACTATGTACAATATGCTGGCCTTGATCTCACAGAGGTCCACTTGCTTCTGCCCTTCAAGTGCATGCAACCACCATGCTCAGCCTCTATTTACTTTTAATCTCAAGCTTATTTTACTTCTTTTATTACGTCTTTAATCCATTTGCTATACAGGAATATGTTGTTTCATGTTCACAATCTTATAAAATTTCAATTTTCCCTAAATTATCTTATATTCTATATATGATCTTTATTCAGTCTTGTTAAAAATATGCTAATATTTTAATCTGGTCCAAAATATGACATACCATGATGACTGTAGGTTTCACTACAGTTGCATGGAATATCCCATACACATCTGTTCAATGTATTTTTTTCTGTAATATTGTTCAGCTCTATTCTTTTCTTTATGGCCTTTCATCTCGATGATGCATCTATTGATGTAAAGTAGTATACTGTCTCTTCTAATGCTATTTTTATTCATTTCAATGAACATTTTCATATATATTTAGTTGCTACAAAGAATGGTGCATACATATTTGCAGCAGTAATATCCTCTTGAAAATTATCCATTTACTTATTATATGATGACACTTTATCAGAGTATTGTAATATTTTATAATATTTTTAAAATATAATATTTTAAAATAAAATATTTTATAATATTTTTAAAATATAATATTTTTGGGTTAAAGTATATTTTGTCAGATAAAGCATAGCTGCTGTCTTAGGAATTAATTACTGTGACCATGGCCACTCTGATAAAGGAAAACATTTAATTAGGGTTGGCTTATAGTTTAGAGGTTTACTCCATTATATATATATATATATTTAGTTTTTTCGAGACAGGGTTTCTCTGTGTAGCCCTGGCTGTCCTGGAACTCACTCTGTAGAACAGGCTGGCCTCGAACTCAGACATCTGCCTGCCTCTGCCTTGCAAGTGCTGGATTAACAGCATGAACCACCACTGCCCTGCTACTCCATTATCTTAATAGCAGGAAGCATGGCAGCCTGCAGGCTGACAGAGTGATGGAGAAGGAGATGAGAGTTCTACATCCAGATTGGCAGGCAGCAAGAAGAGAACTGGTTTGAGTTTCTGAGACATCAAAGCCTACCCACTCCAACAAAGCCACACCTACTCCAAAAAGGCCACACCTCCTAATATTGCCACTCCCTGTGGGTCTAATGGAACCATTTTCATTCAAACCACCAGAGCTGCTTTTTCTGCTTAGTGTTCGTTTATCTGGGCTACTTTTTTTTTCAGTCCATCATGGCTTTAATTGTGATTTACAGGGAATACCTTGTTCTATCTATCATCTATGTTTTCTTAAAACTAAAATGAGTCTCTTGTAGGCAGCATGTCATTGGATCTAGTTTTTGTTTGTTTGTTTTGGGTTGGGTTTACTCTGGTTTTTGTTTGTTTGATTTGATTTGATTTGATTTTTGAGACAGGCTCTCTCACTGGGTAGCCCTGGCTGGCCTGGACCTTGCTATGTAGACCAGCCTCCCTTTGTCTCATGAATGATTGGTTCAAAGACATGCACCACCATCGCTGGGTGAGCTAGTGTTTTCTCTGTTTTTAAAGGCCATTCCATGCCTTTTGGTTGGAGATTTAATCCATTAATGAGATAATTTGAATGTGAATGCTTCCCATAGATTTGTATGTTTAAATGTTTGGTCCCAAGGTGGTATACTATTTAGGAAGAATTAGAAGGTGTAGTTTTGTTGGAGAAGCTGTGTCACTGGGGAAGGCCTCAAGGTTTCAAAAAACCCTTATCTAAGCCATGTCTCTCTCTGACTCCAACCTGTAGATCAGGATGTAAGCTCTCAGTTACTGTTCAGCCAGCCTTCCTGCCTGCCTGATGACTACCTGATGACTGCCTGCCTGCCTGTCACTAAATGCATCCCTTATACATTGCCATGGTCATAGTGTTTGATTACAGCAATAGTAACTAAGACAGTTAACGTATAATATACTTATTTTAAGAAATTATTAATGAAAACAATAAAAAGCTCACTATTGCAATTTTTTTTACTATTTTATCATTACTGAATTCCCTTTATTTTTTCTTACTAAATTACATTGTAGTTGTGTTCGATAATCTTTCTAGTGGTACTACAGATTCTATAACCTTTGGGAGCTTGAAGGTGAAGCTTCCTCTTTATACAGTAATGAGAACAAATGAGTGGGAGCTCCAAGATAGTATGGCTATAGTTAGAAGAATAACCAATGTACTGGAACTTTTAGTCCTATCCTTGACCTTTGAAAACTACTATTGATACTTCCAAAACAGAATTAAGAAAGATTTGCATTGCTAAACACATAGAGAATGTAAGGAATCTATAAAAGCTGTTTTATGTACCTTGCCCAAAGGGCCTTTTACATTTAGTTATTCATTTGTATACATTTTCATATGATTCTCTAAAAATGTGTGAAAATGTAACTACAATGTTTTCTTGAGTTCTCTGAGGCATGCTATTACTATTGTGGTGTGTGTGTGTGTGTGTGTGTGTGTGTGTGTATCTTGTTAGAGCATCATGAGAACACAAATTTATAGCTAGCCAGCATGACCATAGCTCACAACCTGAACCTTTTGATGGGCATTTGGAATTGAAGATAGCCAGTGAATCTGAGCCTTTAGCATGAAGGCTCATGTTATGTTGTGCATACAGTTTGGTCATTGTCAGAACAGAGATATATTGCAGGATAATCAGTTGGTATCTGGTAGAAAAAGCTTCACATATTTTGGTGACCAGAAACATTCTCAATTGTATTGAATATAGAAATTAAAATGATGCTTTGGTTTTTCTTGGATTACATTTTCATTTGTATTTCCTCTATACTATTTCCTCATAAAGCTTTCATAAAACCTCTTTTATGCCTCTGTTTTAAACCCATATGACTCAAACCTCATAAAAACTCTACATTTTATCTTTCTACCTGTCTATATTTTATTTTATTGACATTACAATTTACTTGCTTTTACATTATGTTTGATCAACAAGTTATGTAATGTTACCATTAAAACATATTTCTCACCGGGAGGTGGTGGCAGAGACAAGCGGATTTCTGAGTTCGAGGCCAGCCTGGTCTACAGAGTGAGTTCCAGGACAGCCAAGGCTATACAAAGAAACCTTGTCTCGAAAAACCAAATATATATATTTCACATTTTCTCACATTTTTGTTGTAACTTAGCATCTTTTCATTTTAACTTAGAAACTTCCTTTAGCATTTCTCTTGAGAGGTCCACTAGAAAATGAATTTGTTCACCTTTTACTTGTCTAAGAAAGTTCTTTTCTTTCCTTTTTTCCTTCTGTGTAGCCCTGGCTGTTCTGGAACTCACTGTGTATACTAGGATGGCCTGAAACTCATAGAGATCCACCTGCTTCTGCCTGCCAACTGTTGGGATTAAATGTGTATACCACCACTGTCCAGCTTATTTATTTTACTCTATTTTTTCTATTGAGTTTGTTATATGCATATGCTGGTTCAATTGATGGTATCACATAGCCACAATGGCTTACTTTTATAGTAACATATTACATATTATACAAATACTCTATATTGTTTGAAGTAATAGTAAATTATTATATACCATGTGTAATAATAACATTATGTTTACAATGACCCTGGCTTTTTTTTTTTTTTTACATTCATGTAATTTTAAATAGCTTGTGTTCAAGTTTCTTTATTCTTTCTTTCACTTTCACTTATTGACAGGATCTTCAGTTATATTCAGTGACTGCTAGTTGGGTAGAATTTGTTAGCATAGACCTACATTTGCTGGAGTAGGGTCATAGCCTAGATCCACAAGGAAGGTACTGATTTTGAGTCTCCAAAGAGGATTGATCTAGTGTTAGTAACTACTTAGCTGGATCTTGATCCTTGGAGCAGAGTGGTATGATTGAAATTCAGACTTACGTGCCTGGTATTTTGGAAAGCTGTAAAACTGCATTAAAGTGTCCTAGTTCGCTTTCTGGACTAAACCACTAACTAAAACTAATTTGGGTAGGAAAAGGTTTACTTGGCTTACACGTCCCAATTATTGAAGGAAGTCAGGGCAGGATGTCAATCAGGAGCAGAGGCAGGAATCAGGGAGAATTCTGCTTTTCAGCTTGCTCCCATGACTTTGCTCAGCCTGCTTTCTGATACAACCCATGATTGAGGTGATGAGTCACCTCAATCACAAATCAAGAAAGTGCCTCACAGACATGTCCACAGGCCAGGTTTGTGGAAGCAATCCTCAATTGATGTTCTCTTTTCTCCATATGTAACTAATGTGTGTCACATTTTGAATACCAAACCAATACAAGCCTAGGACTTTGGATTTTTAATTTCCAGCCTGTGGCCTGTGGCTTCTAGTCTAATCTAGAGTCGTGGTAAGCCTAAATCTTCATGTTATAAAATCCAGCTTGTAACAGGAGCCTTACAGAAGTCCAAGTTTATAGAGTCTAGACTGGTGGACTAGGGAAGGACTCTGCCACAGTATTTCCTCATCTACATAGAAGTTATATCTGTCCTCTGTGCACTCATTGGGCTTAGTGGTTGAGTGACAAAACTCTCCTTCTGACCTTCTTCAACACATCTTTTCTTACTTCTCTTTTCTTCCTAAGTAGTTTTTCATGCTTGGATTCCTTAACTTTTGTTAGTCTATTGGTATGGGCTTGAAAGCTTTGTTCTCAAAGACTAGACCAAATCACTCTATGTACTTCAAACAGATGTATCTATGAATAGTAGAAGCTTATATTCTACCATCTTGCTTATGTTTATTTATCTGAAGAGGATTTTAATTTAATGTGATCTTAGGGATATGTTCCTAGAGACTTTGCCAAACCTAATAATATGATCAGTTTGTATTTGCCAATGTTTGCCTGAGGATGAATCTATAATGGGCAGAATGCACAGTCCTGGGATGTCTGTAAATATTTATCTTCCCTTGTTACTCATCCTGAAATATTCCCATGAGCTCCCTGCTATAACAATCCATCAAGGTAACTTCTTCAGAAGTCTATCTCTGCTAGTTTTCTCAATTTTTCTTTCGATTTCCAACTAAAATACAGCCTGCTTTTCTGTAATGCTATTCAAAATGTGTTCTAGGTTCAGTCATATGCTCAAGAAAATTCTTATTATTTTAAGTACCACACGTACATGATTCACATTGAACATTCAACCAGCCTCCAATTGCTAATTAACTTTATTTTCCAAGCCTTTAACTTCCTTTTTTGCTTTCATTTTCAAACTTAATGAGATAAATAGCAAATTTAGTAGGCCATTGCAAATGATTTATTCATAAGGATTCAAAATCTGAGCAAACTATTCTATACAATGTATCCAAAAATGTTAAAAACAACATTCCTACCTGTACCAAAATAAACATGGAAATAAAACTTCTTTTTGAATGCAGGCATAGCTATTTTTATAAATATAATGGAACACATTTTAAAATATTAATGTTTTAGTGTCCATATATAAAGATAAGATTCAGAATAGCCAAAAGGGATGTTAGATTTGAACTGAAATATATGTGATTCTCTCTCTCTACTCCCCCTTACTAGGTATTAATTAGTATGGCCTGTTATTTTTCTTATCAATAATTGTCCAATTGGACAATTTTCTTCCATCTTCACTGATGCCCAGTACAAGTCATGTCCTGTTATAATTGCTGCCAGAGTTTTCTAACTAAACTTTTCCATACTTTTTGATTTCTGTGGTAGGCTATTTAATAATCCCCTCCCTTTCTGTGCATCCAAACACCCACCACATACAAGCTACCTATATCTAATTCTCAAAAGCATGTACCTCTAATATTACAGTTTGCTACTTTGCAAAGAATTTTGTAAGAGGAACCAAATTAAAGGTCTTGAGAGAAGTATATTATTTTTTGGCCTATTTATTTTTTTCCCAAAGAATCCAGAGGGCCCTTATTAGGGGGAAGATAGAGGATGTTATGATTATTGCTGGGATTAGAGAGCTGACAGGATCCTATAATGCTATACTCCTGACTCTCATACTGGGATGGAAATATTGTCTAGAAACAGAAAAGACAAGTAAGTGGATTTCCTACTTGATTTTATCCCAGTAAAACCAATTTTGAATTCCAAACGTCTAGAACTACAAGATAATGAATTTGTAATATATGCTATCAAATTATATTTAAAATTTGTTACAGTAGGAAAATAATATAAAATATCTGCAATAGACTTTATACAGAACAATATCTTATAAAATTGTAATTCTCCAGCACTTAGGAAAGAAACAAATAGCTCGCATACCTGCTAAGACTATGTGCTATGGACTTATTTGATTCTTCTCAAAATCAACATATGTAATTCTAAATCTTTAGTGACTGAGAACGTGACCTTATTTGGAGATGAGGATTTTGCAGAAATAATCTTGTAAGGCAAAAGGGATGATCTCTGGTGCAATATGATTTTATGTCCTTATTTGACAGAAGAAAGAAATACAAAGACAGTAGCACATGTATAGTGAGAAGACAATGTCAAGAGCCAGAGAGTAGATGACTGCCTGCTTACGAGCCAACAAGAAAGTCTCTAAACAGATTATTTTTGCAGCCTGTCCTGGTCAGTTGTCAACCTGACACAGCTAGAGTTATCTGGGAAGAGCAACCTCAGCTGAGAATATGCTTCTATAAGATTGTTCTATAGGCAAATTTATGGGCATTTTTGGTTAATGATTGATGGGGGAGGGCAGTCCAGTGGATGGGGACACCCCAAGAAGACAATCTTGAGTGGTTTAAGAAAGCAGGCAGAGAAAACCATGGAGAGCAATCCAGGAAGCATCATGCTTCCATAGTGTCTGCTTCAGTTTGCTTCCATGTTCCAGTTTGAGACTCTACCCTGACTTACTTTTATGGTCCACTGTGATCAGGACTTGTAAGCCCAATAAACTCATTCCTCCTCCAGTTGTTTTGATCATAGTGTTTATCACAGCAATAAAAGCAAACAAAGTAGGACATAGCCCTTAAAAAATGTGCTGACATCTTGATTTTGAATTTCTTGCTTCCAGAACCATGACACAATATATTCCTATTGCTTATGTCTTCCAATTCATAATACAGATCCCTAGAAAAATAATATACCCTGCCTGGCTTGGTATATCATACATCTTTGGCTTGTCCTCAGTTACTCTCATTTTTCCTTTCTGCCTTCCAACTACATGAGTCTCTTTTTTGGTTTCTCTTTCTTATTTGCTTGTTCATTTGTTTGTTTTTCATTAAGACAGGATCTCACTATGTAGTCCTGGCTGTACGGGAACTTGCTATGTAAATCAGTATAGCTTCAACTGCCTGTGAATACACAGAGATTGACATGCCTCTGCTCCTAAGTGCTGCTATAAAATGTAGGCACTGCTTGATTTTCCTCTTTCTAAGCACTTGTACACTCTTCATGGAGCATCTCTCCCTTTATCATTTATTATTTGGAAAATACAAACTCCTCCTTCAGGTCTCAATTTAAGTATTACTTACCTAGAGATATTTTATAGCTGCCAATCCAAAGGTGCAGCCATTCTCCATTATTCATTCGTAGTGCTATGATCTTTTCTGTATTTTCTCATATAAATACATTTTCTTACAAATATATTTTGAAGATAATTTTATCAATGGCTCTCAGTCACCATGTCTATATAGTATTAACCATAGCATATACTAATCCTAGCATACTATTTAGCATTGGATTAACCACTGATTAATAATTGATGGGGGTAGTTAGATATTTATTCCTGAGTAAACAAATAGATGCATGTTCTGCATGATCTCTTATGCAATCTTCTTTAAACTCATATTCCAGTTGTTTCTGCATCATAATCCACTAACATTTGCCTATGATGGATAATCTTGGTTGTCAGTTTGACTATAACTGGAATTAACTAAGAAAACCAGTAGACACCTATGATGGCTAATCTTGGTTGTCAGTTTGACAATATCTGGAAATAACTAAAAACAAGGAGCTAGCCTGATAGAATGATATACCTCTTGAAGACACAGTTACCATATTAATTAGGTAGCAGCAGCTTAGAGAGCTAGGGAAGAGTTCTCCAGAAGATGGTATAGGCTTTGAACAGCCAATACATATTATGGTTTCTCCTATAGTCAGGATTCATGGATCTAGAAAACAGAGTACACAAGCAAATGTTTCCACTCACTATCTCCCCTAGTGACCAAATAGGGAAATTTTTGTTTCCTCTTCTTATGACCTTGAGTTTTCCTGGCCTACAAGTTTTGGTTCAAGATGGGGGAGTACTTTTGCCTGGAGATACAAGAAACATTCCATTGAACTGGAAGCTCAGACAACCCCCTTTGGATCCCCCTAAGCCAAAAAGCTTAGAAAGGAAATACAGTGTCAGAGGGTTGATTCATCAAATTACCAGGTGGATTGTTTCTCCACAATAGAGGTAAGGAAGTTGATGTTGGAGTACAGGAGATCCTTTAGGGATATCTCCGTATTGCCATGTCTTAAGATTAAAGTCAATGGGAAAATACGACAACAAACAAGATGACAGCCATTGTTAGACTACTCAGACCACAATGTGTAATCTACTCTAAAAAAATCTTCCTTTAATGTGTGAATGTGTGAATGTGTGAATGTGTGTGTTGTGTGTGTGTGTGTGTGTGTGTGTGTGTGTGTGGTGTGTTTCCATTCTATTAGTTCTGTTCCTTTACAGAACTCTGATCAATACCTTACCTAATAGGCTAGTCTTTATAATATTGACGGGGAAAGGTTCCAGAAACAAAGTTGTATCTGTCAATCCTTACCTTTTATAAGGAGAAAACTGAATCCCAATTCATGGACATTCACACTGATAGTTTCTCAGATTCAGTCTTTCCTGAAACCTAGGAAACAATCTTTCATATGACAAACTTAACATGGGAACATATCTGATATGCACAAGTGAAAAAATGCAGAATGAAAGACATGGAACTATTAAGTATTCCTCCATGAGAAAAGAAAGAAAATTAAAAGAGACATTGGTGCTTAGGAAAATGTAGTTCTCTTGAAGTGGAAGGATTCCATGTGCCTTATTATTCCTAATTTCTTACCAAGAGATACAATAACTAGCAACACTGCTATTTGTCTTCCTCTTGTTTGTGCAGAACAACACCAAAATCATAACTCCAGGTGAATATTGTAAAACCAGGCATACACTTTATATATAATTTTTCTGCAGTTTATAATAGTGACTTTTCTTTCTCTCATTGCTAATTAATATTATCAGTTTCACAAACTAAAATTTTAAGTTGGTAAGATTCTCACTTCAATATATAAGAGAACAAGTAAACCCGTCTCACTCTCCAAGGAACCCTTTTAAAAATTGCTCATGTGTGACAGCTTATGAGTCACAATGTTTGTGCTATAAATTCATTATAGATTCTCATATTATGTTCCATCATCATTGCAGCTTGGCATGCTTTCAAAGTTTCTCAATTGCACTAACATTTTGTTATTTTTCTTTCTGTCTGCTTTAATAGCCTACCCTTTAGAATGTTGTTTTGCATTACAGAAAATTCGAACATATCCCCAATTAAAGTTGTCTACTACAATACTAATTCTGAACTAACTATCATGACTCAGAATGCCAGCTGAGTCAGAAATAAAAAAACAGTTTGAAGGTTCTACATTTGGCTGTTTGAGAAGTTGGATGGTGTTAACACACTGCCATTGATCCAACTGTTTCCGTGGTTGAATAACTAGTTTCAGTCATCGCTCCAATCATGCCATCTGGTCTTTTGGCCATTCAGAAAACCAAATCAAATCAACTACTCAACTGCTCAGGAATTGACCCAAAAAGTGGTCAATATAATCAATCCTATAAAAACCAGCCCCAATCCTGCAGAGGAAAGCCGCTAAAACACAACATGTCAGGGCAATGGAGATTGCTTTCCTTCTCCTTTGAGAGAACATAAAGCCTATTTTACTGATCCCATGATAAAGACATTTTTAATAAATAATAACAGTTCAGCATTTCATGCTAAATAAGTTCTGGGTTTTTAATGTATTAAAGTTTACAAAACATATTTACAAGAGATAAGCTAGCTTTTAAACACACACACACACACACACACACACACACACACACACACATCCCTTGGGTAGCTGAAAATTTCAAGTACCTTTTTTTTAATTTTTTAAATTTAAATAATTATTTTTATTTCTTTTTTCTAGACAGAGTCTCACCATGTCACCTTAGCTGGCACAGGACTCACTACGTAGACCAAGCTGGCCCCGCTACCCACAGAAGTTTGCTTGTCTCTGACTCTCAACAGCTAAGATTAAAGGAACTCACATGATACCATGATCATGTACATTTCTTTAAATGATCATAACTTTTGAAATCACTGTTTAAATTATTCTTTTGTATGCTATGTGTCTTTATGAGTGAATGTCACATGTGCAAGTATCTCTGTGCCTGTAGAGGCCAGAAGAGTGCATCAGATCCCCTGTAGCTAGAGTTAGTTACAGGTAGTTATGGGTCACCTGACATGATACTGGGAAGTAAACTCAGGTCTTTTGAAAGAGAAAATATATGCTCTTAACTGCTTATATGTGACTCTAGTTCTAGGACCAGAATCTTTAAAATGAAGATATTTAGGCAACAGAAATTAGGCAACAGGAATATCAATGAATTACATAAAAGCAGTGAACAAACAGATTATTGACTATAAAATACAAAACATGTTAAACATTGAAAATTAATTATTTAGGCATATATACCTTGATAGCATCAAAATTTTAAGACCTTTGAGAAAAAAAATGTGTCTTTTGAAGGCTCAAATAAAAATTTAAATATCAAATGAAACATTCCTTAACAGATAAATTGAAGGTTTTTTGCTTTTGTGTTGTGCATTTTTGGTTTTGTTTGTTACTTGGTTTGGTTTTTCTTTTTTTATTTTCTTGTTTTGTTTTGGGTTTTTTTTTTTTTTTTTTTTAACTAGGTCTCTCTATATAGCCTTGCTGTCCTGGAACAGTGTAGACCAGGATGTCCATAAACTCACAGAGATCTAGCTGACTCTGCCTTCTGAGTGCTGGGATTAAAGGTATGTGCCACTTCCAACCTCAAATTTGTTCTGCTACATGATGTGCAGTGGCAAAGATAGAGCAGAGACTGCAAGAATGGTCAACCAATGACAAGACCAATTTGTGACTTATCCCATGGGCAAGAACCAATCCCTGACTCTATTAATAATACTCTGTTATGCTTGCAGACAGGATTCTAGCATAACTGTCCTCTGAGAAGCTCCACTCAGCACTGACTGAAGCAGATGCAGAGACTTACAGCCAAATATTAGACAGAGTTCAAGGAGTCATATGAAAGAGTTGGCAGATGGATTGAGGGACCCAGAGGGATGGAAAACTCCACAGGAAAACCATCAGAGTCAACTAACCTGGACCTTTGTGAGATCACAGAGACAGAATCACCTACCAAAGAACATACATGGGCTGGACTGAGGCCCTCAACACATATGTAGCAGATGTTCAGCTCAGTCTCCATGTGGACCCCCAACAACTAGAGGAGAGCTATCACTAAGCTGTAGCCTGACTATGGTATCTGTTCCCCCAGCAGGGCTCTCTTGTCTGGCCTCAGTGGAGAGGATACACCTAATCTTGCAGAGACTTGATGCACCAGGATTGGGGGATACCTAGGGGTGCATCCTCTCAGAAGAGAAGGGGAGGGGAGGGACTTTGTGAGGGAGGTACTGGGAAGGGGCCAGCAATTTGGGATGTTAATCAATCAATTAATTAATTAATTAAACTACTTTTAACATAGAACTAGAGTTCCTCATAATATTTGTCAGTACTTAATTTTAGTAAATATCATTTGAAGAATTTGTAAATGAGATAAGTTTACAACATGATATTTCTATACTGATATTTTTAGAATATATAAATCTTAATTTTACTATTCCTTATATTAGACTAACTGCACCAGCTTCTTATAAATTTTAAATATTCTATTTTGTACTTTAAAATTAGGTATTTAATGAAGAAAATTTACACTAAATTGAAGTTCCTGGATATATAGACACAGTTGTCAAAATAGTCTCAACAGCTTTGTAAATTTTTGCTCAGAGCATAAACAACAGATTGCAAAACACAAATAATATATAAGCAATCAGTGATTCTACAAATAAGTATAAACTCATATTAAACAGAAATTATATCTACAGCATAACACACACAAGAATGCGTGCATACAAAATTATACAATAATGATATTTTCTTTGGAATGCTTTTTTGTTTTTGTTTCTTGTTTTTTTTTTTTTTTTTTTTTTTTGTTAGAGAAAGCTCCATGGCAGCAATTCTTTCCTCCTAATTAAAACACAGGAGGTATTGCACACTTGAATTGCAGTTCAAGAAACAAATTCAGTTCACCAAATGCTACTGTAGCAACAGAATGAAGCTATGTCCATCATTTGGTAATGGAACCCATAAAGAAAACTAGGCTATATGGGAACAGGCAGATCTCCAATTCCTCATCTATCAGAAAGCACTGGGATGCCAAACTAAAATTAGAAATCAGGAAGTGCACTGTTTTTGCGTCTTTATTAGAAGATAAACAAACAAATCCAAATTGGTGAAGAGAACTCATCCAGCAATGAGAAAGGATTTTGAATGGGTGAAGGTGTACAGAATGAGAATGATTCCAAATTCTTCATATTCACCCACATTCACACACTGAGAAGCACTAAATTTCGTTTATTGACAGTGATAGTCATGAATGCATAATATATAATTAAGGAACATTCTATGTTATCTAGGGCAAATGGGTAAATATGTAAATGTTGCCCACTGCATGATAAGTCATGATACTGTGTACTTTAGGGTATAAATGCTCTGTGTAGATAGCTACTTTTCTTCATATCTTCACTTATTCCTTGTTTAGGTCTTTTTAGACTACAATGACATTACAATTCTATATAATCTTAGATTTTTTATTATTTCTTGAACAAAACCAATAAAGATTTCTTTCCTGTTTGAATCTGGCGTCATCAACTAACATCCTTTCCCAGTTGTTGCTATTCCTAGAATACCTGAAATGTTTGGACTCCTTAGATATTAAAACATAACAGAATGACAATTACCATCTTTTAAAAATATGCATTAGCTGAATCTGAATATTAGAAAGACATGACTGTAACTTCAAGATAAATGCGTCTAGAAAATGCATAGAAAATGCATAAAAAAATACCTACGACACCAACTTTTTTTTTTTTTTTTTTTTTTTTTTTTTTTTTTTTTTTTTTTTTTTTTTTTTTTTTTTTTTTTTTTTTTTTTTTTTTTTTTTTTTTTTTTTTTTTTTTGGGGGGACCCCATTTAAAAGGGGGGAATGGGTTAACGAGGTTTAATTGGGTTTTGGGGGGGGTGGGGGGGGGGGTTGTGATTTAAAAAGGGGGGTAATGGTCTAGAAATGCAGAAACATAAAAATACTAGAACACTTGTTACATATCCAAATGTAGAAGATGTTAAGGGTCCACGTGGTCTATACCTTGGATTGAATTGATTTTCAGGGTATTAGCTCTGCTTATTTACTAGTTAAACTTAGCATTTATATGATAGCAACAAGTAATTTTATTTGGGGTTAACTAGGACACAAAGGGCTTACCTGTAAGAACTTCCGTTGAAATCTATTTAACTAACTAGATACCAAATATATTCTGATAACAGAATCCCAACAGAGATGTCAAACAGATTGAAATATTAAGAGAAAAGGTTTGGTGTGTAATATGATACAATACTTAAATATCACAAACATGTACATGAAACTGAAGTATTTACACTTTTGCTATAAAACAGTTAGCAGTAGTTTCTTCTTTTGATGAGCTTAATTTTGAAGGTTTACAACTGCTGGTCACATAGAAGACTAGAAGAGGGGAAGATAGCTCATGTTCATGTATTGGCAGTAGTTAATATTGACGAAGTGACCGTATTCTAGAAAGTCATATACTTATCAATATAGTCCCCATCAAAATTATGATATTCTTCACAGAGTTTAGAAAGTCTAATCTAAAAAATTCATGTTAAAACATAAACATGCTGAAATAGCCAAGGAAACTGTGAGGGAAAACCAAACCAAAACAACAGCATCAAAAATCCAACCAGCCGTACAAAACAAATGATGCTCGAGCTGATTCAGAGCTCATTTCAACTTATACTACAGATTAAGGAGTATGAAAATAGTCTGGTATATTACACAAAAACAGACATGTAGACCAATGAAGTAGAAAACTCAGAAATGAATCTACACAACTATAGTTACTTGACAAAGATGTCAGAAGTATACATTGGAAAAAAAAACAGCCTCTTGAACAAACAGTGGGAAAACCAGAGCATCATTTATATTTACAATACCTATATTTTCTTCCTGTATAAATATCCATTGAAAAATGGAGCAAAGACTTCAATGTAAAATTTAAGCATGGAAACTGCTAGAGGAAAACATTTCAAGATGCAGGAATATGTAAGAAATTTGTAGAAAGGAAACCCTTTAATATTCAACAACAATCCCTAGAATTTAGAATTGGCATTGTATCTATATTAGTTACTTTTCTATTTATGTGACAAAATACTATGACCAAAGAAATTCATAGGAAAAAAATGAGTTCATTATAACTCACTCTTCTAGAAGTTAGAGCTCATAGTGGTGGGGACATCATGACAGTAGGTGGCAGGCATGGAAACAGGAAAAGGAAGCAGAGAGCTAACATCTTCAACCTCAAACAGGAAGCAGAGAGCAAACTGTAAGTGGGGCAAGGTTTTTGGTTCTCAAAGGCAGGCTCCAGTAACATACAACTTTCAATAAGCCTACAACTAATAAACTTCCCAAGACAGTGCCACTGACTCAGTACTGAGTGTTCAAATACATGAACCTATAAGGGACATTCTCATTTAAACTAAAACAGTATCAAACTGATATGGTTCTGCACAGCAAAGGAAACACCAGACTGAACAGATAGTCTGAAAAAAGGCAGAAAATGCTCCCCAGAAAGATGTATGCATTACAAAATTCCAAATATAGTATACATACATTAAATGTCCAAAAATTAATAGTTAGATCAATTAATGGATCACTTGAATGGCCCAGCAATTTTCAAATGAAGAAATGAAAATGCTTGATAAATCCATGAAAAATTATTCAACTTCTTTAAGAACCAGAGAAAAGCAAATGAAAAATATATTGAGATTCCCATCCTAGCCCAGTTAGAATGGCTTCCATCATTATAATTCTAAATAATTCTGTAACTAATATAGCTTCATCTAATTTAGTAAAGAAAATACTACTAGATTTACTTTTTAGTTTATTTATTTCATATGTATGAATGTTTTGTCTGAATGTACTTATGTATTTATATTAACCACATGTACAATGCCTTAAGAGTCTAGAAGAGGGTGTCAGATCTCCTTGAATCAGAGTTACAGACAGTTGTGAACTGCCTGGGTGCACCAAGAACAAGTGCTCTTAACTACTGAGCCATCTCTCCAGTCCCCACTATGAAAAAGTTAAAAGTAGATTAGCTTCAACACAGTAAACAGTGTAAACAAAAATTTTCATTTTAGCATCTGTAGAAATAAGCAACTAAAAGTAAGATTACTGTAAGATCATGAAGTATCCATAAGTGAAAACAGGAGGCCACATTTAATTCTGCCTATTGCGTCTCATTGCCGAATGGCTACACTGTATTGTTTTCACCTAAATTTGAAATCTAAAACAGATATAACCAAATAGATCAAGACGAATGGGACAGACAGTGGGTGTGCAATAATTTAGCACCAAGTTCCTTCATGGCTACTAATAAACAGGGTGGATGTGAATAACCAGGTTCATGGGTGGGCTTCTGTTTCCTCTGTATAGTTTTGGCAAAGGACTGATGATAGTCATTCAGAATTTACCCCTGGATTAGGGAATTTAAGAGATTTTATCAGAGCTCTGGGAAGAAGCAGGAAAACAGATTCCTTTGAAGACCAGAGCTTTCTATTTTCCATCTTTCGACCCACAGACCTATTCTTGGAGCTAACTTTGAGTTCTGTCTTCCTCATAGCTCTCTTGGCACTTGAAGAATAAACAGAAAGAGCAGAGGGAGGCAGTATGCCAAACTGCACTCTGTAAGACAGATAGAGTGCCAAAAGGCACATCCAGGAGAAAAGAGAGTGAACCCCACCTCTCACATCGGTTTCTGGCATATCTTTAGCCGAAGCAATGCTACACAGACCTCAGCACTAAAGCATTCATCCTGGGAACCTTATTATTGCTTAGCCCCAAGCAGTCTCAGTAGCACTGTACCCAGTGCCAGCTGAAGAGTGTATTTAGGAGAAGGACACATATTTATGTTGCATAGGCAACTTAGAGGATTCTCATAGAAACCCAGTTGGAGTTGAAAACTAATGAAACATTAGTCTAGGTTTATGGAACCTAGACTGGATTACGACTAGTCCTGGGATGGACATCTGCATGTTTACAGCCCAAAGTGTGTGTGTGTGTGTGTGGTGTGTGTTGTGTGTGTAGTGTGTGTGTGTGTGTGTCTGTATACACAATGTTTTACTCCGAGGCTGATTTTACCTGTATTTATTTTATTTTTACTCTGAGTTTCTTTTCTATTCATTCAGTATTTTGCAAGTTAGTAATTCTTTTAAATGTTTTATAATTATGATTACTACTTAATGTGGTGCATGTGTGATCATGTGTGTGTGAACACCCTTGCCCATGCATTCCTGTGAGGAGGTCTGAGGTCAACATTGGGCGTCTTTATCATTTTCCACTTTTCCTTCCTTCCTTCCTTCCTTCCTTCCTTCCTTCCTTCCTTCCTTCCTTCCTTCCTTCCTTCCTTCCTTCTTTCTTTCTTTCTTCCTTTCTCTCTCTCTCTTTTCTTTTTCTCTCTCTCTCTCTTCATTCATTCCTTCACTTGGTTCTTTTTTGAAATAGGTTCTTTCTATATAAACGAAGCTGGCCTTGAACTGAGAAATATTCCTGCCTCAGTATTCCAACTGTTAAGATTAAACGTGTACACCTTTATTGATACAGGGTTTTTTGACTGAACCTGGACCTCTGTTTCCTCCATCAACTGTCCAACCCCCAATGCTGAGTTACAGACATGTTTCATGTTAACCCAATCTTTGTGGGTTCTATGGAATCAAGCCGAGGTCCCTGTGCTTGTGAAGCAGGCACTTTACCCACTTCTTTGAGCCATCTCATCTACTTCCTTTAAAAGATTTGTTTTGTTATGTTTTATTTTTTCAGAGCTGAAGACTGAACCCAGGGCCTTATAGTTACTAGGCAAGTGCTCTTCCACTGAGCTAAATTCCCAGCCTCAAAAGTTTTATTTTTAAAAAGTGTGTATACCACTGAGCTAAATCCCCAGCCTCAAAAGTTTTATTTTTAAAAGTGTGTATATTAAAAGATTACAAAGAAGAACGTGAGTGCTACTAATTTCTTCTTGCCAAGCAAGAAGGGATCGTTGGAAAGAACTAAAGTGTCATAAAAACGCAAATTGGACCATTTTTAGACACAGATTATTTGTCAAGTAGCAGGTATTTTAAGTGTGATATGAAAATCAATTCATCTTCTTAAACATGATAATCTAAATCCACCTCTTCAGGTCTCAGATAGAAGCTATTAGGCAAAAAGTTATATTTTTTGGTGGTGTTTGCAGAGATATGGGTTTATTCATTCAGTGTATTTAGTTTTTGATCATTATATGAACCTGAACACATGAATTAGAGTCAGGGACACTCCAGGATGAATGATACAAGACATGAACTAGACTCAGTGAAGTTCAAGGATAAATAGCTTACAGACATAGCAATAGCACTACTAGTCATGATGTTAAGATCACAATAGGGGAGGCCTGCCTGGAGACAGAGTCTAATAGGGAGGCAAGTTATTGAATTTACATGAATAGAAAGATGACAAATTACATTTTCACCTAGTGATATCATACCTATTTGATGTCATATTCATCTTAATGTCATAATGCCATGTCTTATATTTACAGTTTGTTTTGAAGCTGGTATAAAATAGATTCTATTGTCACATAAATTACAGCTTGATAATTATGTACATTACTTGATAATGACAAACTTACTGGCTTATAAAGTGTTCATCTTATCAATAAAAAAAACCTAAATAATATGATGAATGCAACCCACAACATATAATCTTTACTAATACCCTCCACCTGTGACATGAAGAGGTTTGATTTAGATAAGCATGTTTAGAAGGAATTCCTTGTGCTTATTTAAAGTAACTGTAAAGCAGCCTTAGACATGGTCAGGACATGTTCCAGAAGACAGTATTGAAATCATAGTAGATTGATAGCACCATAAGCTTCACTGAGTCTGAGGGTTATATAGTGGGAAAGAGGTGGGGATGGATGATAGTGGTATCAATGTTCATGACTGTAATTGTAAATGCCACTTATAGTGTATAATTACATAATAGTGTCTGAAGACATTAAAAGCTATCTGGGCATGGTAGCACACACCTTTAATCCAGCACTTAGGAGGCAGAGGCAGGCAGATCTCTGAGTCCAAGGCCAACCTGGCATACAGAGTGAGTTCCATGATAGGCTGGGTTACACAGAGAAACTCTGGCTAGAAAACAGCAACAAAAATACAGGTAAAAATAGAAAATATCCTTATAGAGGATGTAAATATTTGGGAACCTGGAGAGACAACTCAGAAATAGAGAGCACTTACTGCACAAGGCAGTTCACAACTACCCTAATGACAGTTTTAACAATCTGATGCCTCAATTTTATTCTCTTGGAAATTTTCTAGTGCCATCAACTAGAGTCCTTATTTTAAATCTAAAACCTTATTTATTCTACAAACTGCATCTCTATATCTTATGCAAAAATTCCTATTATTTCATATTACTGAGAGCGGGTGGAACATACAAGCAAATTAATTCTTTTGGGTTTTTTTTTTTTTTAACCTACTAGCTGAACATATAATGTAGCCTTTTTGTTACAAAAAGACAATTTTTCACATTTTAATAAGAATGACATAAAGCCCTGTCTTAAATAAGAAGATCAAGGTAATAATGAAACCATCTTTGAAGGAAATTTTATAAGCATATTTTATTTAAATAATCTTCCAGGAGGAAATGAAGAATTCATAGCTTTTACTTAGAGGGTGGCTGTTTGAACAGCTATGTGTGCAGTTATGTGTCAAATTTTATGTGTGTGGCTTACCAACAAATTTCACTTATTAGAAAATCAGTATATTCACATTACAGTTTCCCAAAGGACTTGAAAGTCTCAAAATTTGGTATCTTCTTCAGGTGGATTCTCTTTGTTCTACCCAGGCTTTATTAATGATTCATTTCATATCAGCAATTCATCTCTATCTTTGTATATTTTCTTTAGAGCATTTATTTATCCCCCACTTAAATCTGTTTTGGTATCATGGAAGGCTTGTTTTTCTTTTTGTACTATTTTTCAACCTGGCTCAAATAATTTCCACAGTGTGTTCTCTGTTTTCTTTCTACAGTAAGACAGTAACTGAATTTTGCTATTTTGTTTTGGTTTTATAGTGGATTTCTCTGTTATGTAGCCCTGGCTGTCCTAGAACACACTTTGTAGTCCAGGGTGGCCTGGAACTCATAGATTTACTTGCCTTTATCACCTGGGTGCTGGAGTTAAAGGCATATGACACCCCCACCCCACCCCACCCCCGCAACCTTCACTTGAATGTTTTAACCTACCTCCCACAGAGAGGATCTTTAAAAGAGATTGTTCATATTGTAAACTAACTCTTTCCATTTACATTAGTAGAGAAGTTGACTGCATACATATCTGTGAGCACCTCATACCCATGGAGGCCAAAAGAGGGTGTTGGAGCCATTGAAACTGGAGTTATGGGTTGTGGTGAACTGCCATGTGTGTGCTGGGAATCAAATCTGGGTCTTCTAGAAGAGCATCTACTGCTCTTAATCACTGAACTATCTCTTTACCAAAAGATCAGATGACTTCTGTGTGAAATACATATATACCTCATTCTCAGGGGCACAAATTTATATAACAGAGTCCATCCATAATTACTGTGTCTGCCTTCTGAGAGCTGGGATTAAAGGAGTACACCACCACGACTGGCCTTTTATTGCATCTGAAGATCTCTGTCACCATCTTGCATTTTCATCTATACTGATGTTCATCAAGGTATCAGATACTTTTTCCTAGTGAAACTTTCTAGTACTTCTACCTTTTCTGGTTTTCTTTTTATTTATTTATTTATTTATTTTTAATTTATTTAGTTATTTAAGTCACATCATAATTACTTATTTACACAGAGGTAATAAACACAAAAAGGCAGGATGTGGGGAAGGGAAATGGCACCGGAGCATAGGTGTTCAGGGGGAGTACAGATACCTTTTCAGAACAGGGTATCAACTGGGTGAAGGTTCATGGGACAGGTGGCCCTCATGCCTCACTGGACAATGACAAGAGGACCGGAGCCATTACAAGGTCCCCTTCAATTATTGGAGGTCAGGCCTCTCTCCCTGCCTTCGCAAGAATAGAATCGCCAAGGCCCTTCTACTTAGAGAAGGGAGGAGATGTCAGGAGCAGCCCTGCATATACACTTAAGGCCTAAAATCAGCCATAGGCCTAAAGTCAGCAATAGGCCTAACATACATGCATGCTAACACAAAGTCTTGGGTCTCTGTGGAAAAGCACTGAAAACAGAAGGCTATAAGCTATTGTAAATTGGTAGCTATTGTGGAAATTTACCAGACCTAGTAGTCATAGGTCTATAAATAGGCAGCCTCGGTGGACAGTACCAACTTTTCTGGTTTTCTAAATCACATATGAGGTAAAGACTGAGTTCTTGAGTAAATGCTCCAAGAGATTTTGGATTAGTAAGTTGCTAGACACTAAGTCAGCTGGTTTCATACTCTCTAGGACACTAGGTTTACCAGACAGCTATCTTACCTAAAGAGACTCTATGACTTGCCATGAGAAATAGGTAAACAGGGGGATTTTCATATCTTGTCTGATGTACATAATGTTTCGATTAAAAAAATAGAGCACAGATATCTCTTTGAAGTTCTGATTTCAATTCCTTTGGCTATACCTAGAACAGGGACTGCTGGATCATGCAGTAGTCCTTGGATTAACCATTTAAAAGAATGATAACTATGTATATGCATGTGGTTATGTGCATCAACTGAAGGTACCCTGAAAGGACTCAAGTTTCTGATCCATCTGGCAGGGCCTAGGAGTACACAACTCAGTTTTCGTGCTAGAACAGTACATGCTTAACTACTGATCATCTCTATTGCATTTTTGATTACTTTTTAGAGGACCTTCCATAGTGATTCCCCAATGGTTATATCAGCTTACACCCCAACTCTTGTATACAAGGATGTCTTTTGCTTCACATTCTTGGTAACACTTATTATCTACTGCTTTTTTCTTTTTATAGCAGCTCTCATGACAGAAGTCAGTGATATTTCCTTGAAGTTCTTACTTATATTTCACTGATCATTTAATTGTGTAAGTGCCTGTACATATCATTTTAATGTCTAGAAATACGTGTGTGTGTCGTGTCCGCCTTGACCAGCAATTAAGACACGACACGGTCGGATCCTTCTCAGTCAGCTTTATTGCAGGAACGACTCTTGACTTTTGGACGGGACCACGGGGGAAGGGGACGGGGACTTATGGCCGGGGACCCCCAGCACAGAAACGAGCTGCTTATATATCTTCCCAAGGCCGACTGGGTGACGTGTTTTCTCAGGATAAGTTAAGCTGCCAATACCTCATTTGCATAAGCCCACTCGGAGGGGCACGAGGCTGACGCATGCACAAAGGACTTGTTTACCAGTTTAGCTGAGCTGGCCACTCTGGAAGTCAGCTGCTACATTGTCAGGTGCTAGTCATATGACTTTGCAACTGTAAACACGGCTGCCTACATGTGTGTGTGTGTGCATATACACACATGTATGCACATATATATTGTAGAGATGGGATATTTTAGTCACTTTTTGGTATTGAGTTTTATAAGTTATTTATATATTTTGTTTACCAACCATTTAAAAGATGTATATTCTATAAATATTTTTTATGCAATGTATAGATTGACCTTTTTAAATTGTGTCTTTAGGTGGAAGCCTTTTTGTCTAATATTTCCCATGTATTTTTCCTTGCTTTGGTTGCTGATGGTTTGGTGTCATATCCAAAACTCATTGCCATAAACGATGCCAAGGAAATTTTCCCCTATATTGTCTTATAAGAATGTTTACAGATTGAGATCTTACCTTTCTGCTATTAATCCATTTTTTAGTTTATTTTCTGTGTGATATAGAACAAGAGTCCAATGTATTTTTTTTCACATGCAGACATTCCATTTTTGCAACACTATTTATTGAAGAGACTATCTGGTTCCAGTGTGATTTCATCACAATTGTGTCAAACGTTAGTTTATCATATATACTTGTCTGTAAATCTGGGCTCCTCTTTTTCTTCCATTTACTATATGTAGGTTTTTTGATGATACTAGACTGTTTTTGATTGCTACAGTTATGTAATGTATTTTAAAATTAGGATATATGATGCCTACGTTTTGTTCCTTTTTGCTAAAAATTGCTTTGACTGGGGCCGGAGAGATGACACAGCAGTTAAAAATACCGGCTGCTTTTCTAGAGGACCCAAGGTCAATTCTCTGCACCCACATGGTGGCTCAAAACCTTCTATATCTTCAGTTCCAGGAATTCTGAAACAATCTTCTGGCCTCTGAGGGCAGTACATGTATATGGCACACAGACATATATACAGGTAAAACACTTATTTGTATGTGTATAATAAAAATTAATAAAAATATTTTGTTTGCTTTAACTGAGGGTCTTCTGTGATTCTATTTTAATTTCAGGATAATTTTCTTTTATTTCTGTGCAAAAAGATGTTGCAATTTTTACAGGGATTACATACATTCCTTGACTATTGTGGACTTTTTGACACCTGGGTCTGTGCTTACACCTCAGTTTTACACTTATTTATATGTCTTCTGTTTTTATCCATCTTTATTGTTTTCATAGTACAGATCCATCCCTTCCATGGTTAAACTTCCTTCTAATAATTTTGTTTTATGATTAGCTTTGCTGGTTTCAGACAAAAGGTACTCATCTAAGAAAATCTGAAGCAAAGCAATTTTGATCCTGGCTTAAAAAGATGATCATACCTTCCATTACAGGCAACACAAGAGTAACTTTAAATGTAGAATTTAGGAATCATTTCTAGTTAAGCTATTATAATCAGAATAATGAGAATTATTAACTTGAGCACACAAAGAACTATGCATGGTCAATGTAGCAAACAGGGAAAACCTGGTATCTTTTGGAAAATCAGATATGGGACTTACGGGATTGCCTAATAATTCAGTAAGCAGGAACATTAGTAATTATAATTGATTCCTTCCAATTTCTTTTCCTTAGAAAGAAAACATAAATCTTCTTGACTGATGGAAAAGCCATGGCTTTTCTATCATACATTGGAGGATCTGGAAGAATTCCTAAAGTACTCTGGGAATTGGGTTGACCCCAGAATAGATTGCAATGCAGCTCTAAGGGATTACTTTAGACAGTAAATGGAGACATTTCTAGTGCAAAGAGCAAATGAGGTTAGAAGATGTTTCACTAATGTTAGTATGTCATCTAGTATGTGTTTGTACATACTTCTAAGAGCTTTACACATATGACTTCATTTAATCTTAATAAAAAACACTGTTAGTATCACTACCTTCTATAACAGAGAGGTTATAGCTTACTAAGGGTTTTAGGCTTGGCAAACGATGTAATCCAGCTCCAGAGCCTACTATTTTAAATAGTATACACATTATTTATGAATTAAAGAAAGCAATTAGTTAGCAGCATGAATAAAAAAAGAATCTGATACCAGATAATCTACTTTGAAGTATCACTTCAAGAATTCATCTCTCTTGGTGGTATTTACAAAAGAAAATTCTAAAAAATTGAACAAAAAATGATAAAATAAAGAAAAACTAACAATGAAACATTGGATGCAGTGTCATATATTAAAGCAAATACGGAAAAAAAATCCATAAACACCCTGGTTTTTATCTTTTCTTATTTTGTTTTGTTTTGTTTTTTGTTTATTTGTTTGATTTTTTTCAACACAGGGTTTCTCTGTGTACTCCTGGGTTTTCTGGGATTCACTGTGTTAATCAGGCTGGCCTTAGAGCTCAGAGATCTACCTGCCTCTTCCTCCTGAGTGCTAAAATTAAAAGTGTGCACTAACATGCCCTGTTTCTTATTTGTAGCATTTCTAGGATTGGACTGAACCCCAGTACATGATAAATGTTATTTAAATTTTACCTACTTGTTTCTAAGGCACAATTCTTTAAATACATGAGTCTTTTCATATATTCAACCTTGCCTTTATGTTCTTGCTAAAATTCTCCCAAAGCCCTTCATTAGTAATTTTTAATGCACATTTCAAAGAGTGGTTGATACCTGCCCCCTTCCCTCCATAATAGGTATGTCACTATTGAATCATTGGGCACATCTTTCTTTGTGGATTGCTATTGTTCATATGGGGTTCATAGCTATGTTTGTGTGCTGATGCCTTTTCTTTCCAAGTAGCCTGTATAGCACCATTTGGCCTTATGAAAGCTAGGGAGCAAGGAGAAGCTTCCATCTTGGCTCCAGTTTGAGTTCTCTGTAGCTCACAACCAAAGTATGTGATGTCTTCAGCAGTAGGATCTTATCATCTAGTTCTAATGGGCAAAAAATAGGGAAGTGGGGTTAGGGACTTTTCTATTGCTGTGATAAACACCAACATCAAGGCAACTTATAGAAGACAAGGTTTATTTGGACTTATCATACCATGGGGAATAAGAGTCCATCATGGCTGAAAAGCATGACAGGAAGTGGAAGGAACAGGAAGCTGAGAGGTTATATATTGAACCACAATATGTAAATGAACTGTCCTAGTTAGTTTTTTGTTAGCTTGACACAACCTATAGTTATCTTGGAAGAGAAAACTTCAATTGAAAAAAATGCTGTATTATATTGGCCTTGTAGTCAAATCTGTTGGGCATTTTCTTGATTAGTATTGATGTGGATGGGTTCATCTTACTGTGGGTAGTTCCAATGCTGGGCAGGTGGTTTGCAAATTGTAAAGTAAAATAGGTTGCACAGGCCATCAGTAAGCAAGCCAGCAATCAGAATTCTTCCATGGCTTCTGCTTTAGTTCCTACTTTGGATTCTCCTTATAATGGACTACAATCTATAAACCAAATAGTCACTTTTCTCTCCATGTTGTTTTGGTTCATAGTGTTTATCACAGCAATAGAAGACTAACTATGACAGAATTAGAAGTGGGGCAAAGGTACAAAACTCTCTGAGTCTACTCCATCTGATGCCTTTCCTCTAATCCTAAATACCACTAAGTATTGTCACCAGCTGGGCACCAATTATTCAAATACCCAAGTCAATTGCATACATTTTTCATTCAAACCATCTCAAACAGAAAGAGTCTATACAGTTTGTGGGCAGCTCTGCAGCCGACCTCCCTGATAATGCAAAAGTAAGTATCCCATGTCTGGCACTTAGATTTTTGTTTAATAACTCGTAGCTTCAAGGGAGCAAATATGGATACAAAATGCAGGACAGAAACTGAAGGAGGGGCCGTCTACAAACCATTCCACCAGGGTATCCATCCCATGTGCAGTCACCAAAGGTAGACGCTGTTGTGGATGTCAGGATGTACATGCTGACAGGAGCCTGATATAGCTGTCTCCTTAGAGGTCTGCAAGAGTCTGACATATTCGAAGGCAGATGCTCACAGCTAACCATTAAACTGATCATGGGGTTCCCAATAGAGGAGTTAGAGTGAAGACTGAAGGAGTTGAAAGGATTCGAGACCCCCATGAGGAGAACAACAATACCAACCAACTAGAGCTCCCAGGGTCTAAACCAACAGCCTGGGAGCCCTTAGGGCGGGACCCATGGCTCCAGCTATATATGCAAGGGTGTTATGGTGGGAGAAGAGATCCTTGGTCCCTTGAAGGCTGGACGTCGTGGGGGGGGGGGGAATTCAAGGGTGGGAGGTGAGGTATGGGGGGGTAGGTGGGGGGACACCCCCATAGAAGCAGGAAGAGGGGAGGTGGGATAGAGAGGGAGGGGGAAAATGGGTTAAGGGAAGAACATCTGAAATGTAAATAAAATTTCCAATTTTAAAAAAGATAATTCATAGCTTCCAGGAGTAGCATTATTCAGCCAAACAAAATATGATTTTTTTGTTTTTAAGGTCCAAAAAAGAGAACTTCAGATCAAATTTGCTTATGACAATAGATGCAAAAATACTCAATAAAATTCTCACATACTGAATCCAAGAACACATCAAAATGATCATTCACCAAGATCAAGTTGGCTTCATCCCAGGGATGCAGGGATGATAATTCTACAGAAATCCATCAACGTAATCCACAAAATATGCTTTTAATGCTTAGTTTTCTTTAACTTATTTTGACTTAGAAAATAAGTTTTCATACAACTTTTTCATATACCCTTTGATTTCAACAACCAACTCCTCCCCTCATCTCCACCTTCCCTGTCCCACCCACCATTCCCTGTCTAAACTTTCCCACCCTCAGTGTTCCTCCTTCTCTTTCACTGCTTGTTAAATAAGCATCCAGGTAATGCTAATGAAGGCATCCTTGGATCACAGTTTGAGAAGCACTGTTCTAGAGGGAGTTAATTAACCTTCATAAGACTAGGACTGGAGTTCTCATTAATTTAGGGACAAAAATATTGCAGCCACTTTGAGAACCCTAAATATTTTTGTAGACACTTTTCTTCCCTTAGTGCTGATTTAATTCTCTTCATTATACAAGGCACCCAGATTATTTTTACTGTGAATTTTGTCTGTCTCTAGACTTTAAATATCATCATAACATCTCCCTTGTTAAATGTCACAAAGACAGTTTTTCTTGGGATATAAGGTTTAATGAAGGGTAAAATATCACTTTATAAATACATGATGCTTCTAAGCCTATTAAGTGAAATAAACTCTGGATGAAATTTGAGTGCAGATAGATCTAAATGGTATTTTCTAATATAAAGCGCAGCCAAAGTACCATTGCAACTCTCTCTCTTTCTCATTAATGCTGCATCCAAGGAAAAGACTATTACAATAGAATTACGATGTGACTAAGGCAATACTGCATGTTGATAAAACTCTGCCTAGCAGATTTTAGAATAAGGGGTGTCTCCTAATTTAATCAGCCTGAGCATTTGCCATTTTCAACACTTTGTGTCTTGACTGATTGCCCATTCTGCCTCTTCCTTGGTTGTTATGGGGCCATTTAACAGAGGAAAATAGCATTAGCCTATGAAACAAATTACTTCTGAAAAGGTCAAAGTAACATGATTTTTGTTCTATTTGAAAAGAAGAGATATAAATTCTAAACTGTGTAGCCCTCAATCCCACCTCTACAACGCACACGTGGTTCTTGTAATAGCTAGTCTTTGGTGCTCATCAAAGCCCATTAAAACACATCAGACTGTACTTATTCTGTCAAATCCTTTCAGTATATAAATTACTCTCTGGGGCTTTTGGAGGTGCAGTAATTCCCTAAGGCTCCTCTGAGGTGAGTAAGTGCATCACAGCAGTCATTTACTAATTGACCCTGTAGTCTAAATGCTTTAATGCAATGGAGGAACTAGCCTACTATTCATCCACTGTTACAGGCCTTCAAAATGGGGTCCATTATGGCAACACTATCCATTGCAGGTCTTAGGCCTATAATATTCTGTATCTCAAATATTCCAATTATCACAAGGAAAACCTTTTTAGGGTTAAGATTCAGATGCAGTTTTCAATGCGTGCTCTCACCCCATTAGTATGAAAGAACATTTCTGGTAATGAAACAGTAACAGATTGAATTTTCTCAACTGCTAATATTTCATCCTAGTGAAATAGCTCATGGAAATAAATCATCAGAATAGTTTAATGATTCAAATGACTTAGAGGTCCAGACAAGTCAGTCTCTGTCTCTTACAGGACACTGGAAATCTGTGAGAATGGAGTCTTCCTGGGATGATACAATCAGAGTAAAGTAAAACTGAACACCCACTTTGAAAGGAAGGACGGACACTCTGTTTATTACTTCTTAGGCCTTTAGAGAAAACATTTTTCTGATAATTGGATTACAGCACATATAATGGGTAAGTTATTTCTACTAAGACATTGTAAAATATCCACTTTAAACACAAACTGAAGAAGAAAAGAAAGCTCAGTAAGCTATTTCTTAACTTAATATAATTCCCACGTCTTAAAATGCTGGCCCATTTTCCCCCGCCTACAGCTGTCTCAGCTTCATTGTAGAATCTCAGGTTCTGTGCCACCATTCGCTTCCTCAGCTACTCTTTTAGGTGCATGTGCCCACTTTACAGTTCTGTATTTACATCCTCACACCATTCCTGAAAGGATTCAAAGCAGGGTAGGTATTCTTACTCCTGTCAAATCTCTTTCAGCTACCTTCTGCAGAAAGGATCTGAAGAGGGGTTGGGGAGATCGGCTTAGCAGTTGAGAGCATTGACTACTTGAAAAGGACTCAGGTTCAGATCCCTACAATCACATGATGGTTCATAGCCATCCATAAGTGAAGTTCTGTGGAATCCAATATCTTCTTCTAGCCACTCTGGACACCATACACACATAGGGTGCACATACATACATGAAAGCAAAACACTGATATACATAAAATAAAAATAAATAAAAGCTAAATTTTTTTTTTAGTAAAGAAAAGACCTGAAGGGACAAATATTTTCATATTTCATGGGGATATTTTCTTTTCTCTTGCCTTTTACCTATTTATGAAGCATCTATGAACTACCTTTTAAAGAATTAAAAAAGCCTTTTCTCCTACTTGTTTTGTTATGCCTTTCTCCAGCCTTCCTCAGGTTTCAAACCTATTCAGTTCTGTTTAGTTTGGACAGAATGTATTCTTTTAAAAATATGGAATTTCAAGCAATCCCCCTAACATTACTAAAGGACTACTCCATTCTATATTTTTACATGCACTTGTGTTTTGTCCTTTGTGGACAGGCCCTCTCTAAACATGGAGTTTGTCTCTGTGTATTTCCAGTACAGCTGAAGCTGTTCACACAAAGAAAACTGGTGAGTGTGAAATGAATAGCATTGTAGTCAGTCATAAGGATGAGCCACAGCATGGCGGAACTATTTGCATCCGTTAAAACATGGTATTAATGTTAAGAGGGTTCAGAAGATTACCAACAGCATCCATTTGCATGGTATTTTGCAAATCATAAGCAACCCCACAGGCTATGTCTGCATTTTACCCATGAAGGACGAAAGCGCAAAGATTGTGATTTGGCAAATATCACAACACTAATAAATGTTAGAATAGTCATTTCCACTGGCATTTGGTAATCTGTGAATACACAGATTAGATCATCAGAGACTAAAGGCTATAAGAATAGTGTAGCCCAGGGCCAAGTACAGTATCAACAAAAATGTTCAATAAATATTAACTCTTTGAGTCTGAGCTCATTTTGAAGCTACTTCACACAATAAAAATGAGTTTAAGAAGCCCTAATTTTCTCTGTGCAGGTTCAGAAACTGCTTATTGAATAAAGGAATTTTTTGCTGTTGCTTTATGTTTTAATGTTTTTTTTGTTTTGTTTTTTGTTTTTTTGTCATAGAACATGTGATTGGTCCCAAGGTCATATACCTTGTATGGAGCTAGGATACAGGGAAGGTCAAATCCATGTTTAGCACTCTGTCCTAAATTTGATGAACAGTAACTGATCAAATTATATTGCTTTTTACAAAGCCTAAGGTTAAGTATATACACAAACAGAGCTAGAATTTCACCGTAAAGGCATAAACTCTATAAGGAAACCCGAAGTCTCAGTCCTAATATGGAAACTAACACTCAGAGTGTCTTTCCCACCAAAGATCATACATCTACACTAGAATACTTAAATATTCAACATGAATGTCCGTGCATTCCTTGTGTACTTGTTGTCTGTGGAGCTCAGGAGAGGATGTCTTATTTCCTGGAATTGGAGATACAGACTGTTGTGATTGCTGTGACTCAAACTTCTAAAAGAGCAGCCAGTGCTCTTAAACATTGAGTTTTTTATCCAGCCCCTTCTCCTTCTATTTTATTGAGAAAGTATTTATTCAAACTACACAGCTGTTATACTACTGTGAAAGTTAAGCCTGTGGCCACGCATAAGCACACACACATGTGCACACACACACACTCACATACAAATTTCTGCCTCACAGAATTCCCCTTTATTATGAACAGAGAGTCCCACTCTCCTTTTTTGGGGGGGAATATCTTGGAAACCAGTTATTCGAATAATCACAATATACTTACATGGGAAAGGAGGGCAGTAGGGAAGGGAGAAAGAGCACATGACAATGTTTGGAGTAACACAATTGCTGGAATAGGGCCAATGCAGGATACCATTCGAGGGTGTGAAATGCAAGTCCCAGATTCTCCCCTCTGTCCTCCAAAGAACCCAAGTAGCACTATCATACCATCTGGACTTTACCCACTAAGACATCTGTCACTTGGTAATATTCAGAACTGGAAGGAGAGATATTTTATATTGTTTTCAGCTACTACATTTGTAGTAAGTTGCTACAGCAGCAATGGGAATTTAAAACAGTGTTATTTGCTATTCTGTTTGTACTTCTATTTTCTTACATCAGGACTTGCTATTCCTTTAAATGGATTTAGGCCCTGGCATTAAATATAAAGACATAGCACTCAGATATCTTTACAATAAAATTTTCTCATTTTTATTTATTAATGTTCTCCATAAGACCAGTCAAACCATAATTAATTAAAGAAATAACATATTCATTTGATGTATAAGAAAATTATAGTCCAATGATTTAATTATTGTTCTTCCCTGCCGCATTCAAAGGCTATGGGCATGAATTTGTTAAAATTGAAGCTGTAACTCTTGTTTGTGAGGACTCCCAACTAAATCACAGAAAAAGTAGTTAAAGTTCAGGAGGAAAAAGTATAGTAATGCCTTTAATATAAAACACAAAGGTTGTTAAATGAGAACTAGTCTTGGTATTTTCAAAAAAGATTCATGTCTAATCTTGAGTTGTTTGAGGACAATTTAAAAACAGTACTGTGATGGTTTGTATATGCTCAACCTAGGGAATGGCACTATTAGAAGGTATGGCCCTGTCAGAATAGGTGTGGCCTTTTTGGAGTAGGTGTGTCACTGTAAGCATGGACTTTAAGACCTTTATCCTAGCTGCCTGGAAACCAGTATTCTGCTAGCAGCCTTCAGATGAAGTTGTAGTACTCTCAGCTCTTCCTGTACTATGCCTGCCTGGATGCTGCCATGTTCCCGACTTGATGATAATGGACTGAACCTCTGAACCTGTAAGCCATCCCCAATTAAATGTTGTTCTTATAAGAGTTGCCTCTGTCATAGAGTCTATTCACAGCAGTAAAACCCTAAGACAACTACTGTGATTGCCTTGATTTTTCTTTGAAATAACCAATCAGTTCCCATTAGAGACCACCTTCTAGTCATCCTACCCTCCTTGCTGACCTTAATTACCAAGTGGCTCCTGCTTTATAGATTTGCAAACTATGAAATATCCCACCACTTTCGTTGACTATATCTTGTAGGTACCCACAGCCAATTGAAGCATAGCCTATTCCTTGATATATTAATTCCAAATGGTCATCCATTTCAACCCTATTTATATCTCTGCATAATTGTTTCCAGTTTCAATTCTCTGTTGAGCTAGACCTTCTATGTGTCCCTAGATGGGACAGTCATGGATAATTCACTTGTAATTTTATTAGCATACATTATTTATGTACAATAATATGTTTCACTAAAAACTAAATAAGGCTAGATATGGTGGCTATCATTTGTACTCTGATCTCCAAGGAGGCTGAGGCAGGAGGATTGGTACAAGTCTAAAGTCAGCCTGGGATATTAATGAGTTTAAAACTAGAATGGGATATATAGTAAAATACTGTCTCAAAATAAACACACACACACACACACACACAAAGTTCTAGGGGAATAGGGATTTAGTTTTTTGTTGTTAGACAGATTCAAATCCAGTTCTTCCAATCAAATGCAAAAGTCTTTTTAAAGATTAACTTCCCAGAGCCTCATAGTGTAAAAATTGACACCACAGAATAGGTTGCATATAACGATTCTTAAAAAAAAAAAAAAAAAAAAAAAAAAAAAAATAACAAACAAACTAACAAAAACTTTTGTTGGTGGTATAAATCAAGGAAAAAGTACCTTTCCCAAACTATTTTCTAGGAATGTTACAAACAAATTTAAGAGCTTTTCTTTCACTAGACAAATAGAGAAATAAAAGACAAAAATGTATCCAAACTTTACCTTGAAAAGAATTTTGATTCTTCTCATGATAAAGGGCTTGTCACTAGACCTAGCCTTCTGTTATATTTTTAAAATCTAAACTAAAAATATAGACTAGACTAAAAAAACAAAACCACAAAATAACTGTTGTTATATATGAGGTAGTAGACAATATAGATTGCTCTTCTAGAAGAAGGACTCAGTAAGACAGACCCATCAAATCTGAAGGAAATTCCCATTAAATCTTTAGGTGAATAAGATTACATCGATACATAAGGTGACACTCCAAAGCCAGGCAAGGAATGGCTACAGAAAGCAGTAAGTTAGATCACTTAAGAGCTCATATCTAGTTGAAAAAGGTTCCATTTCTCAAGGGCTACAAGACACTAGGAAATATTTTCACTAAAGAGACAGATGGTATACACCACACACACACACACACACACACACACACACACACACAGGTCAGGAAGAATATCTTCAATTAATGAGACTACTTGTAGACTGGACAAGGCTAAGGATATGCTTTGAGATCCATACATTTAAAAAAAAAATCCAAAACACAAAAGCAAAGAAAATTCTCTCCTCCAGGAGCACTGTATGTATATGGTACACACACACACACACACACACACACACACACACACACACACAAAGGCAAAACACATAAACACATAAAATACAAATAGACTTTTTTTTAAAAGAAGAAAACAAACATTGCTGAAGCTGTCAAGAAAAAGAATCATTTGAATAATACTGGTATGAATGGAAATCATTATAAAGGTTCCTCAAAATACTAAAACTGGCCCTTCCATATGGGCCGGCTCTACTAACTTCTGGGCATATACCCAAAGAAATAGAGAATGGAAGTCATCATACCACAAAAATATGTGTTGCATTGTCATGTTTGTTCAGACCTTAGTCTCAGTATACAAGTTGTAGGATCATCATGTGCCCAACAATAGATGGATAGTTAAAGTCTGGTATATATAAAATGGAATATCCAGCCATCAGTAATAGGGGTGAGAATATAGCTCAGCAGTGCAACACTTGTTTGACATATGTAATGCCCTATGTCCAATTCCCAACATGGAAACAAAACAACAACATTTACAAATAAATAATCCAGGCCCAAGAAGGCAAACATTGCAGTTCTTTTCTTATATATGGAATACAGACACAATGAAACTCATTTTTATATAAGAAACATGTACTAAATAGAATAGTGGAAAGTGTCATCAAGAACACAGGAGAAGAGAAACTCTTAGATGTTTTGATAGGAATATAAGTAGGGACAGCCATTATGGACATTGTTACTTAGATTCCTGAAAACTGAGTTAAAATTCCATAAGATCAAGCTATGCACCTCCTGTGTGAGTGTGTGTGGTGGTGGTGGGGGGGGTCAGATTGTATTTGTCATTGCATAATTATTGTACAAAACAATGCATAGATGAACAAATCTACATTACCATACCTCAGAAAACTCTGCATAGCCATGTTTACTGTTTCTCTTTTCATAAGACCTGGGACATGGAATCTGCTTTGATGCCAAATGTTGGATGAAGAGACTAAGAAAATGTGGAATTAGATACAATGTTAAAGATGAGAAAAATACTGTCATTTTCAGAGAAATGGATAAAAATGAAGATCAGACACTCAAAGACAAGACTACATGTTTCTTCTCATGTGGAATCTGAAAAATAATACAAGAAAAGAGAAAATAGGTAGGGGCAAACATGAGGGGGCAAATGTGAGTAATAAGTAGGTAAAGGCAGAATCTCTCTAATTAACATGTAAACAAAATAAATGGATGGAAATATATCTTATTAACAGCAATCAAAAGAAAGGGGTAGAAGCAGTATTGGTTTAAGAATGAATTTAAAGTCTGTTTATTTTTATTCACATGGTTGTTTTGCATATATGATATCACCAGAGGCCAGAAGAAGATATCAAACCCCTTGAGACTGGACTTACAGAAGACTTTGAGCGACTTTGTGGGTGCTGGAAGTTGAACTCAGTTTCTCTGGAAGAATAACAGTGTTTTAAATTACTGAGCCATTTCTATAGCCTCTGGAATGACAAGGAGAATTATCAAATGGCAAATTAGAAGATCTATGGAAACTACCATTAAACACTGATTATAATAAAACATGAAACACTAAAAACATCAAGGCTGATAAGGATGTGGCCTGTCAGGAACTTTCATTCATTATTAATGAAAATATAGAAAAAAAAAATAAAGACACTAGAAGAGAGATTAGCAGTTCTTATGCAAGAGTAAGCAATCTTAAAGGTGTAATTCAGTAATCATGGTTTTTTTTGCATAAAAATGAATTGAATGTAAATGTGTATAAAAAATCTCATGTGCAGATGTTTATAGCAACTTAATTCATAACTTCACAATTATGGAAGCAATAATGACATTGTTAAATAGCAGACTAGATAAATTGTGTCATATGCAGAGAACAGAATATTAATTGGTGATAAAAAGAACTATAAATTCATAAAAAATACATGGAGAAAAATTTAAGTGCCTATTACTAAGAGAAAGAACATCAGTTTGAAAAGCCTTATTGGATGAGTCTTATGATCTGACATTCTGGAAAAGGTAAAACACTAGAGCTAATTTGAACGCAGGAGTTTTGTTTGAATGTTGGTAAAACTACTCTTTGTTAATATCCTGATGGATAATGTCATACAGTTTTATAGAATGTAAAAAACCTTTGAGTAGTCATGGTATCTAAATGTAGGTTAACTGATTTTGATAAATGCAAAACTCTGACAGGAGTTACTGATAATGCCTAATTGGAGGCATCCCTGTAACTCATTTTTAATTCTGGTATGTACCTAAAACTTTTCCAAACTGTTAAAAAAAAAAGACAGAGTGGATGCTGACATACAGTATAGGCATAATTACAGACAATTAAAAAACACTTCTTGGGGGATACCCATTGGGCCCCGACTCACTCAGAGGCTAAGAGGAGAAGGGGAGGGGTTGAGGGAAGGATTGTGGGAGGGATTGACTGGGAAGGGGGTAGTGAAAGGAATGTAAAGTAAGTGAGTAAAAAAAAATTAATTAAAAAAAAACAACGAAAAAAGAACACTTCTTGTCATTAAACTTGATAGGTACATGAATGGGCCCATTCTTAAAATGACACTTATGAAAAGTGACAGAAAAATAAATAAAATATATGAATACTATCATAAGTATTTTTAATAATTAAGTTTACAATTGAAAACTTTTACATACAGAAAACTTATATTCTATGTGATTCACTGGTAATTCTATGACATAATTATGAAATAAGTAATATCAACATTATTCATATAGCTTTGAACAGACAAACAAACAGTGTTCAAATTATGATATGAGGGAGAAAACATTCCCTTGTCAGAAAATATACATTAAATATATTTCAAAAAAGAAAGACATTCACAAATAATCTTCAAAACCACAGAATAACAAATACTTATGAATAGAATCTAGTGAAATGTAAAAGAGCCTATCACAACAAACTAAGGCTGATCCTAAGAATGTAAGGGCCAGTTCACTAACTGACCATATGAAGAAACAAAGTAAAAATGGTTTGATCTTAATAACAAATAGAAAAATAATTTAATCTATTCTTTTATTTTTTGTTAGTAAACAAAATTCCCCAATATTCAAGAGGACTTATAAATTCAGGAAGAGAAGCAGGTAGGCTAACTGTAAACCTTCACCTCTCCCTCCTCTCTTCCAAATCCAATCCCCCAGTCTCATCACAAACTCTTTAGAAGACCAACTGTTGAAGTCTCTTCTCATTATATGACCCTATTCCTCCAGGATTACATAGATCCTGATGGAACACTCTGCTTTCCTCCCTCTTTGTGGACCCCCTCAGTCCCCTTTCTTAACCCACCCTCACACCTAAGAGTCAGCTCCCACTACCTAGAAACACATTTTAACTAGAGTATGCAGTGGCCACACCTTGAAGAGTCCTAGAAGTATTGCCTACCCAGCAACACACAGCTCCAGAGAGGACAACAGAAACCGTAGAATAAAGCACACACCAAATAAAGACAAGGACAGATATCAGCAGATAGAATTACAATCTTCCCAAGCCCAGATCCCTAGATGCCAGTGTTAAAACACAATAACAACCAGGAGAGTATGTTTTCCCTACAGCCCAGCAACCCTACCACAGCAGTCCATGAGGATTCCAACATAGCTGAAGCACAAGAAAAAAAAAAAGATGAAATAACCTTTATGGGTATGGTAGAGGTTTTACAATCAGGAGTTACTAAATCTCTTCAAGAAATCTATGAAAATACAAGCAGTGGAAGGAAATGAATAAAACAATTGAAGATCTAAAAGTGGATATAGGATCAATAAAGAAAGACCTAAATGAGGAAAATGTCAAAATGAAAATTTTAGGAATTCCAGGAGGGAGAAAGCAAAATTGGGTGGGAGGGCAAGAGATGGATGAAAGAATCTCAGACATTGAAGACAAGATAGAATAAACAGTAAAACAAAATGTTAAATCTAAAAACCTCGGGGGTACTTCCAGATCCATTTACCATCCGCCATGACAATAAACCCTTTTGGAACCAAGGACTTCCTCGTGTCATTGGGGCCTGCCGGGCCTGCCGCTGCCGCCAAAGCCTCCAGCCACTGGAACCAGGGACCTTCCTCCGGTATGTGACACAGGCTGCCTGGAAGCCTCCAGGCAGCCTCCACCTCACAGGCCCCGGGACCAATGCCACCTGGGCCTGGGGCCTGTTGCCACCTCGCAGGTCCCACGCCGCTGCTGCCTGGGCCTGGGGCCTGCTGTCACGTGGGTCCGGGACTCCGCTGCGCCCCCTCCGGATTTTTCCCACATAATGGCGCAACCAATGTGGAGCTCCGAACAGCCACGCAACTACAGACAAGCTAGCTGAACAGCCGTCTCTCAGACAACCACCAGGACCCACATCTTCAAGTAAGCTAACCAGGCCGCCAAGTCTGCTAAGCAAGTACTATAACCAAATCTCTCCCTCGGGGTGCTGCCAGGGCCTCTTTCTTCCCTCCCCTTCTTTTGTCTCGGCTGTGGGTCGGCCGGCGTGCGCCCACATGCCCCCAAGTCTCAGCCCTTCCGAGGCCTCTCAGCAGCCGGTCTGAGAGCCCAGGGCCTGAGACCAGTCGATCCCTAGCGGAATCTGGGCAAAGGGATCCACAATTCCCCCTCTTTTCTCTCGGCTGTGGGTAGGCCGGCGTGCGCCCACATGCCCCCAAGTCTCAGTCCTTCCGAGGCCTCTCAGTGGTTTGAGAGCCCAGGGCTTGAGACCAGTCGGTCCCTAGCCGAATCCAGGCAAAAGACCCCAAATCCAATAGCTCTGCACCCCCATGGAACCAGACTGAGTTTGTTCCCCGTCCAAGTACGAGCCTGGCCCTGTCTACTTGGTGCGGTGTGAGACAAACACAGCCAGACCTTCTGCGGCCCTCCTTTTCCCTGGTGTTGCATGAAATAAACTCAGCCAAGATCCCGTGAGCTCCTGCCATGCTGAACTACCATCCCAGCCTACTGCGTCATGGCAGACACATGGACCCACAACGCAACAGAGACTCATGCCCGCGAGTGCCCATTCTCGGGCCTACATCATTCCCTACAGGTGGTAGAGGATGTGGGCAAAGCCAGCTCTAAGAGTACCCCCCGCTGGTGCCTGCCAAGAACCTCTCCACGAAACCGTGGAGTAACTCCAGCCTAGTTCACAAGACTAGGCAGGTCTTTCACTGTCCTCCTCTCTCTCTCCCTCTCTCCCCTCCACGTGTTCTTCAGCTCATGGGCAAGATGGCGGCGACTCCCTAGCCTCCACTCTGCCCATCCCCCAGCTCACAGAGAAGGCTCCTTCACAGCTAACTGCTGTCTTTAAGGCCACAGTGCCTGCTGTGATCCTCGTTCTAAAACTCGTTTCCTTGAGTGAGAGACTCCTTGAGGCTGAGACTGTCCTGTCGCTCTCAAAAGCTTAGACTTCAGTCTTTAACACACTGTCTGATAGTGTTTCTTCCCACATGTTCTCCAACTCAAAAAAAATGGCGGCGATGCCCTAATCTTTGCTCTCTGCCCCTCCCCCAGGGGTCAGCCTTTCATGCTCTGCCTGCTAGCTTCTCATGAACACTGGCTCTAAACTCTAGTCCCCAGTGATTTTCCCTCAGGGGGTCAGTCTTTCACAGGCTGCCTGCTAGCCTAACATAGACTTCCCCCACTCCGTCATTTGCGGCCAGTTCTGGCTGCCTGAAGCAACAGGGCCGGTACCCTGGTTGCTCCCTTCTCCCTTCACCTCCTAGGTCATTTGCGGCCAGCTACAGCCCAGCTGGTTTGCCTGAAGTCCCTTTGCCCCTGTGTTCCTTTCAGTTTCTTTCTCGAGGCTAAAACTCCAGGCTGAGCCTGGAGAAACTGTGCGCCAACTCCCAGCTTCTCCCAAGAGCTGCCAGCTACACGATAGCTTCCACGTGTCTCTCTCCCATAACTCAGTCTCTCACACAAAACCCCACTCTTTCTGACTCTCCTATCAAGCCTCTATGTTTCTTCCTCTGAGCTTTTCTTCAAGATTGGCCTTTTACTTCTAAGAAAAACAAATGGGGAATACCCTGGCCTCTCTGCTAGAGCACCCAGCCACCACATGGCAGAGCAGGCCTCTCCCCTACCGCTTCTAAACCCGCCATTAATGCCTTTTCTTCCCAACAGGAAGACCTAAAACAACAGTGTTTGTGCTTTTCAACCCAAAATTTTTTCGCTTTTTCTTGTGCCTTCTAAGACAAATTTCCTCAAACACCTTTGCCTTTCCAGGATCTTAACGACAGACCATGATGTGTTGTTCCCAAGTGACTTAATGCTTAATATTCAGCCTTTGCAGAAATCCCCATGCTGGGGTGCTGCTTTCCTGTTTTGATTATGCTATAGGTTCTCCCACAAGTCCAGTGGAGATGCCATCTTCTGGAACCTGCCTGAGATGCTAAGCTGCCTTCTCCCAGCCATCTCGTCAGACTGCAGACTCCAGAGACATGCTGAGATCCAGACACAAAGCCACCTCCTGGAACCTGCTAGGAGGCCAAGCTGTCTTCTTGTAGCCAGCCACACTGCCTAACTGAAGACTCCAGAGCTAAATCCTACAGAAGACAGATCCAGACCTTCCAGCTACAGATGAACTCTTTTGCCAAAGTCAAATAGCTAAAGTTACATGTTAGTGAGGAAAACTTAATGTCTATCTAAATTAGTCAGATGTTATTACCCTCAAATTGTATCACCTATATTCAATTGATTCAGTGATCCTTTGCCTTCCCAATCCCCACCCTCAACTCCCCTTCTTTCCCAATCCCCACCCTCAACTCCCCTTACCCTGTGACTTAATTGTGCTAACCCCTCTGGCCTAAATAGTGCTTTCTTTTAACTTCCTCATGCAAAATTTTTACCACAGATGACACAGTGACCCCCCTTTTTTTAAAAAAGTAAAGGGGAGGAGATGTGGGACTGTGTAAGGGTATCCTGGTTCTTGGCTGGGCATGAGCCTAGAACCCCGAGACTCCAAGGGAGAAATGGCAGGAGTTCGGCTACGTCCCCAGAACTCAGGGTCCTAACAAGCAGTCTAATCTCCATAGACCTACATTGTTTAGTCACAAAGGCCATTACAGCCCCTCCCAAAGTGCACAGGTAGAGGGTGTAACTACAGGCCTCAGGCCCTAGGGATTTACTAATGAAGGTCAGATGGCGGAGCCAATTAAGCATTCCTTCCCTCCCCAGACCCTTCCTACTTCCCCCTCCCTACTTAACTCAGGTCTGCCCTGAGTTTGGGGGGGGTACTTCCAGATCCATTTACCATCCGCCATGACAATAAACCCTTTTGGAACCAAAAAAAAAAATCTAAAAACCTCTTGGCATAAATCTTTGAGGAAATCCTGGACACTCTAAAAAGACAAAATCTGAGAAGAATAGAAGAGGAAGGAGAAGAAACCCAAATCAAAGATGCAGAAAATGTTTTCAACAAAATCATAGAAGAGAATTTCCCTTAAAAAGGATATGCCCATAAAGGTACAAGAAGCATACAGAATAACAAATCTTCTAAACTAGACTAGAAAATACCCTCAACACGTAATAAGCAAGGCACTAAATGTCGAAAACAAAGGAAGAATATTAAAATTTGCAAGGAAAAAACATTAAGTAACATAAAACAGTAGACCTTTTAGAATAACATGTGAATTCTCAATGGATACTCTGAATTCTAGAAAGACCCAGATGGCTCTTATACAAACTATAAGAGACAACAGATACCAGGCTATCTATCAAAACTATAATTCACAATTGACGGAGATAACAGTATATATAACATGATAAAAGAAATGAAAGTATCATCTATCTACAAATACAACCATACCGAAGGCACTAGAATGAAAGCTTCAGCCACAAGAGGTTAGCCACCCCCATGAAAACACAAGGAATAATTAATCCTAGACCAGAAATTCAAAAGTGACACATGTGCACATGTGCACAAGTCCTCACTCACCACATACACACTCACATACAAAATCAAATAATAGAAATCCACAAATACCACACACTGGTATTTCTAAACACCAATGGTCTCAATTCCCCAATAAAAAAGATACAGACAAAAAATGGATGCAAAAACAGGATCCATCTTTCTGATGTATCCAAGAAATATACCTTAACATCAAGGATAGAAATGACCTCAGGATTATTGGAGGTTAGGCCTCTATCCCCGCCTTCACAAGAATAAAATCGTCAAGGCCCTTCTATACTTAGAGAAGGGAGGAGATGTCAGGAGCAGCACTGCATATACACTAAAGGCCTAAAATCAGCCATAGGCCTAAAATCAGCAATAGGCCTGACACACATGCATGCTAACACCAAGTCTTGGGTCTCTGTGGAAAAATACTGAAACAGCAGGCTATAAACAGGCAGCTTCTGTGGAAATTTACCAGCCCGAGTAGTCATAGGTCTTATAAATAGGCAGCCTCGGCAAAACAGTGCCAACTTAGATAAGGACAAGTGAATCATAGGCAGAGTCATAGTGACCTGTCCCCTGAACCTACACCCAGCTGATACCCTGTTCTGAAAGATATCTGTACTCCCCCTGAACACCTATGCTCCGGTGCCATTCCCTTCCCCATGTCCTGCCTTTTTGTGTTTATAACCTCTGTGTAAATAAGTAAATTATGATGTGATTTAAATAACTAAATAAATTTTAAAAAATTTAAAAAAAAAACAAAAACAAAAAACAAAAAACAAAAGAAAAAATGACCTCAGGATGAAAGGATGGAAAAATATATTTCAAGCATATATACTTAAGAAGCAAGCTGATATAACCATTTTAATATCTGACAAAATAGACTTCATATCTAATCAGAAGAGATTGGTAAGGATACTATATACTCAAAGGAGAGAAAATCTGTTTGGTGGACATTGCAATTCTAAACATCTGTGCACCAAACTAAAGGGAACACAAGTTTATAAAATGAATAAATTATACATGACAGCATAAATCACACATTGACTCTCACACATAGTGCAAAACTTCACTACTCCACTATTACAAATAGATGTATCATACAGCTAAAAACTCAATGGAAAAATCCTGGAGTTTACATTATAAACCAAATGGAGCTAATATTTATAGACTATTTCATCTAAACACACCTCGTTCTTTCTCAGCACCTCAAAGATATTTTTCCTTAGTTTACCACATACTGAGACACAAAGCAACTCTCAACAGATGCAAGAAAATTGAAATGACACCTGCATCATATCTGACTACCACAGATTAAAGCTGAATATCAACAACAGAAAGCTTACAAACTCGTGGAAATTAAACAACTCTCTACTGGATGAAAAAAATGGGTTAGGGCAAAAATTAAAAAAGAAATCAAAGACTTCCTAGAATTAAAATGAATACACAATGTATCCAAATTTATGGGACACAGTTAAATCGTGCTAAGAGGAAAGTTCATAGCACTAAGCACCTAAATAAGAAAATTGGAGAGATCTTATACTATCAAATTAACAGCACACCTGAAAACTCCAAAACAAAAAGTATTAATTACACCCAAGAGGAGTAGATGGCAAGAAATAAACTGAGGGCTGAAATAAAATAGAAACAAAGAAAACAATACAAAGAATTGATGAAACCAAGAGTTGTTTTTTGAGAAAATCTTCAAGATATACAGACAATTATCCAAATTAAATAAAAGATGGAGAGAGAATATCCAAAATCAGAAACAAAAAGGGAGACTTAACTATGGATAGATACCTAGGAAATACAGAGAATCGCCATTAGCACAGTCCCTAAGATTAACAATAAATAAATAAAACAATAAATAAAAAAAGCTGTAAGACAAAGGTCACCATTATTTGGACAGAGTGGAAGGGTACAGAATGGGAAAGATTTTTGCCAACTACACAAAAAGGATAGAGGGCTAATACACAAAATATATAAAGAACGCAAAAAAAAAAAAAAAAAAAAAAAAAAAAACAAAAAAAAAAACAAAAAAAACAAAAAAAAACAAAAAAAACTAGATATAGAGAGAAATTCAATTTAAAAGGATTATAAATCTAAACAAAGAATTCTCAAAAGAGGAAATGAAAATGGCTAAGAAACACTTAAAAAAACATTCAATATCCTTAGTCAGCAGGGAAACATAAATACTTTGAGATTTTGTCTTACACCTGTTAGAATGGCTAAGATCAATACAACTAATGATAGCTCATGCTGGGAAGGATGTCAAGTAAGTGGGGAGTGCAAACTTGTACAACTACTCTGTTAATCAATTTGGTAACTCCTCAGGAAGATGAGAATTTACCTCAAAAACACTCTTCGGCATACACCTAAAGACACTCGTTCAACCCTTTTGGATCCACCAACTCTCTGTTTCTCTTTCGAAAATAAACAGACTTCTAATGGCTAATATAATATAATATAATCTAATATAATATAATATAATATAATATAAAGATAAAACAAAATCCAGAACATCAGAATAGGACAAAAAGCTAACTGAAGAAGAGTAGATGAAAATGCATAAGAAATAAATATACATGCCTAGACCGACCACTCGTTCCACACTCAGGAATCACACAAAAATACTAAGATGAAATTTATAATATATATTCAAGTGACCTATAGCAAGAATATATATAGTATTAATATATATAATTTATTACTTATTTTACATTGCATTTTGCATATTACATATTGTATATTATATCATATATCATATTTTATACATTAAATATAAATTTTAAAATGAAATAAAATAAAAAAAAAGGAAAGGCTCTGCCATGACATTATGAGACAAGAACTCCCTAAAGATGCAACTGAGTTTGTATTCTGTTGGCCATCTATTGCTGGGCATGCAGCCTATCATTAAGAGCAGTTTGTTTCTACAGTGAGACTCTCTTGGAGAAAACTAAATATTAATTTGCAAGTGATTATCAGTTGGATATAGCTTCTGGCTTAAGGATGAGAGCATATGTCCACTTCTTTTAGTTCTAGGACCCCATCTGGTGCTGTCTCATATAGATCTTGTGCATTGCTGCCTCAGTCTCTGTGAATTCATATGTGTATTGATCTTGTTGATTTAGAGGGCTTGTTTCCTTAGAGTTCTCCATCCCTTCTTGTTCCGATACTGTTTCTTTCTGTCTCTTTTTTCCTGATCCCTGATTGTTGTATACATCCCATTTAGGGCTGAATGTTCCAAAATGGTCTCTCTCTCTCTCTCTCTCTCTCTCTCTTCTCTCTCTTCTCTCTCTCTCTCTCTCTCTCTCTCTCTGGTGTGTGCGTGTGTATGTGAGGTGTGTGTGTGTGTGTGTGTGTGTGTGTGTGTATCCAGCTGTGGAACTCTTTATTCCATCTATTGAAGGAGGAAGTTTCTTTGATAATGGCTGATCTCAAGATAACAGGTATCTGTGTACCTCTGACTCTCAAGTGCTAGAATTAAAGGATGTGCCACCATGCTCAGCCTAGTTCTTCTTTTCCTTCTTCTTTTTCAGATATGTTCTATTTTTAAAAATTATACAATATATTTTGTTCTTATTCTTTTCATTACCCCAGATCCTCCCATATCCTCTCCCTTCCTACCTACCCAATTTCATGTTCTCTTTGTCTCTCCATCTCTGTTTGTCCTTCTCTCTGTGTCTCTGTCTCTCTCTCTCTCAACAAACAAATAAAACAAAAATACACCAGAAAAAATGGGGTTCATTCTATTTATTTATATATTCATTTTCTTCCTGAGCATGAGGCCAGCTTAGGAGTGTGGTTGTTGATACATCAGATGTCACTCCATGGGAAATAACTGATTTTCCCTATTCCAACATTTGTCAAATAGCTTCTATGTCAGGGGTGGGACTTTATGAGCACTTATAATTCTCCATCCTGAGATTTTGTCTAGCTTGAGCTTATGCAGATTGTGTGCACTGTAAGTTTACGTGTACACCAATCCCATGGCAGATGACTCCAAGGCAATAGCATTATCTAGACACAACAGCTTTGTTTTTTATATGTCCTTGACACCCCCAGCAACTCAGTAAATAAGTATGACTCCTAGCCAGCAGACTACCCACAGTGAACAATAGTGAAATAAACATCAAAAAAGACGAGGAAGAAGAAGAAAAAGAGGAAGAGGAATTTTGTGGATAGCCTCAGCCTTGTATTTTGATCCTAGTTCCCAGTGGATAGCCCCAGGCTTGTATTTTGATCCTAGTTTCACTTTCCTGGGAGGGGCTGCAGAGGATGATTGAATCTGTACACAGGTGATGTCTTGTAAACCTTCTATCCAATTAAAACCTGTAAAATAAAGGCTAGAGCCAGTGATTGGGCAGTAGAAGGGGACGCGGAGAAAAAGGCTTAGGGGAGGAGAGAGTGAGAGGAATTGGATATAAAAGGCAGAGGCAGGGAGAAGCAGGAGGAAGCAGAAGCAGAAGGAAGCCTGCAGTAGAAGGAAGTCGACAGAGGAAGGAGTAGGAAGCTGATGATGGAGGAGCCGGAGGTAGAAGGACAAGCACGTGGCCTGGATGAACTACAAGTTATAAGGGATCTCATAGCCGGGGATTAGAGTAGTGTAGTGGTAAATCTGCCCAATCTAGGCTTGCTATTTGTATCATAATTATTGAGTTGTGTTTTCCTTTACTGGTCTCCCTCAGGTAGGAGATCTTACAGCAACAAATTTGGTGGTTTAAATAATTTCTTCTACAACAGAGGAAGACTATGACAACTGCCATAATTGGAGTTCTGGAAGGTGACACAGGGAAGTATCCAGTCTGCCATCTATGATTTCAACCCAGGAAAAGACAATGTCCTGGGATATGAGAGCTTTATGGTTACAACATGATCATTTTATTTTTAAGACAAAATTCACACATTTTTGAGCAGAGGTTAATTAATGATGGTGTATCTATATTACAATACCATATGAATGTCTAATCCCTATTTTCCTCAAGATCATTATATAAAAATGGCAGAAGGCAATATGGCACAAGGCAAAAATGATAGACTTTGGATTGGACCTTGGTTCTTATCTCATACTTTCCAGTTTCTATATGGGTAGCAACAGACAAGTTACTTAAACTCAATGAACCTGTTTCCTTATCTATAAACGAAGTTAATGCTACTTTCTTTGTCAGGTTGTAGTGAAATGTAGAGACAATAATCTGAAACTCGTCCTAAAACCATCTATTAAATGCTTGGCACATAAAAGACGTTTAGTAAATGGAATTATTAATGAAAAATCTTTCTTCTGAAGTGCCACCATTAAAAATTCACTCCCATGGGTTAATGAGCTACTCACTTAAAGAGTCATTTCCAGCCAAAGTTGTAAAATACATAATTTGCCTTATCTATATTTAGACTCCACCATTTATGCCCTTCTGTCCTTAATTGGTATTTGGTTAGAAAGAGATATCAGAGAATGCTTGAGAAAATTAGAAAGAAGGAAGGTCTCATTGTTTTGTCTAGATGTGTGTCTTCAGCAGCTAGGTGACAAATGTGACACATTTAAGAATGTATTTTTCCAGAAAATGGAGCTGTATCCAGCAGACAATATAAATTTTCCTGGAGTTATGATAGAGTTAGTGTATTATCATTTCCACGTCACTCTTCAAACCTAACTTTAAAATATGTGTGTATCTTCCTTGTGACTCCATGTGTCTCCAATTACTCATTCTCTGCTTTCTCAAACATTACTATACAAAAGCAAGGAGTGACTTATTAAATGTGAGAGATAGAAAGTAATCATGTAGAGGAGCAGTGGCTACAAACTTCATGAGTACTTTGTGAAAAAGGACATTAAATGGCAAAATAGGGTCACAGATAAACTGCAGTGTTTCATTCTGCATGGAAAATTCATCATACTTATCTATTATCAGATAAACACAAAATAACTTTCCTTGATTTGTGAAATGGATTTATTTATTTTTATGCACACTATGTGTGTCTGATACTCCTAGAGGCATTAAAATACCTGGAATTGAAATGACAAGCAGCTGTGAACCACTTTGTAGGTGCTGGGAATTGAACCTGGGTCATCTGCAAGAAAACAACTGCTCTGAACTACCGAGCAATCTCTCCAGCCACACTTTGTTTCATCTTTACTGGGTACAGATCACCACCTTCACTATCATCTCATCATTGCCATCACCAATATTGGTCCTTCTGTTGAAACAAAAGACGTATATGTATACGCCAGACATATCATAGACCCTTAGTCTACAGAGATGAAGAGATAGGAGGATCTCTATGAATTCAATGTCAGCCTGGAGACCCTTTCTTAGTTTTGGAGTTTAAGATATACACATTCTGAATGCTTTTTCTTTTTTCTTTTCCCCCTTTCTTTCCCCCTCTTGCTCTGGCTCTGCTTGCTCCAGGCCCCTGCTCTCTCTGGCACCTACTTGCTCCGGTCCAAAGGTTGGTGTGTTTGTTTGTTTAGTTATTTTATTTATTATATGTAAGTCCACTGTAGCTGTCTTCAGACATCCATATGATGGCATCAGATCTCATTAACGGATGGTTGTGAGCCACCATGTGGTTGCTGGGATTTGAACTCATAACCACCGGAAGAGCAGTCAGTGCTCTTAACTGCTGAGCCATCTCTCCAGCCCCTGATGTTTTGTTTCAGGTTAAACTTTTCAAAATCATACCCAACAAGACAAATAAGGTTGATGAACAGTGTCTTATGCCACATAGAGATTTCATTTATACCTTGATTTTTTTCCATGTTAAATTTTGATATTTCACTTTATTTTACATTTTTCTTATAATATGCAAATATCTGCAACAATAAATACATTTTTAAGATTGTAATTAGTGTGAGAGCTCAATTTAAACTTGAGAAATCTGCTTTTTTCTTGGGGCGTACCACTAATTTGGAGTTTTAACATCTGTCTTGCCTACTGCCTTTACATAAGTTATATATATATAGGCATTTTTGTTTGTGTCCCATGATCTAGACACACTCTGAGACTCAGGATGAAACCTCCCTTGGTTTAAATAGTTATACAAACTTTGCCCTTATTCCTCTCCAACATTCTTTATCTCAGTTATCCTATAGCATTGGCAATTCCTGAATTCTGCTAGCTTTTGACTTCTCATTAGTGCTCTCATCACAAAGATGCTTCTTTTTGAAAATTATATCCCCAAATAGTGACTCTCATCCTGTTACAGTCACCAATGGCTACACTTATATCAACAGTATTGGGCTAGTAAAATTCAAGAGTGATAAGAAGCCACGGTTGGATGAGTTGGTTAAACAGAAAAACTAATCAAATGCAACAAGTCCATTAGCCTCTAAATAAAGCAAAGCATTTATCAAAACCAATACTACCCTTCAAAAGATGTTGAGCAGGCAATTGGGATTCCATTAAGATCATTGATTTGGGCAAGAATCATCAAAGTGAATGAACACTTTTAACACATAGAGAGATGCAGAGTTGATATTTACTTAGTGTCAAAGTATCATCCTTATGGATTATTTTCCTATCTACAAGTGGAGAAAGGGCTAACTTTTCAATAGAACAAGCTGACAGTCATCATCACACCCAAGTCATCCATTAACCTAGTGACCCAATCACTGAGATGAAAGTCAACCTCATATTACATGTTTCTCAGTGTGATGAAATATGCAATATACATGGTCTCATCTGTGAATTAATTACGCCAATGAAAAACACCTAAGCTGAATTCTTTAAGTTTTAGCTTTGACTTCAGGTTTTAATAAATATAAACAGAGGAGCAGATAACAATATTATCACAAGGAAAATTGGTCATGTCTAATAGTTGATTTTATTTGTATAGCTTAAACTTTTATCTTTTCTTTTCTGTTTTGTGTAAGGGTGTTTTGCCTGCATGTATATATGTTCACTATGTGTATGTCTGGTGCCTACAAAGGCCAGGAGAGGGTGTCAGATCTAGTTATGGCATATCTTTGCATTTAAAATTGAATTTATGCCAGATGTGGTGGTACACACCTTTATCCCAGCATCAGAAGGCAGAGGCAGGCAGATTTATGTGAGTTGGAGGCCAGCCTGATCTATATAACAAGTCCAGGGCAGCCAGGGCTACACAGAGAAACCTGGTGTGAAAAACAAAAACAAAAAAAAAAATAATTTTGCTAGTTCCTGACCTGAATTTAAATTCAAACAAATTTTTAAAGATTTACTTATTATGTATTTATTTTTCTGTATTGTGTCTATGTGAGTTAGTAGGAATCAAGTGTAATGGCTGTCCTCAGAAGCCAATGGTGCTGACTCTCCTAGAACCAGAGTTATGGGCAATTGTGAACCACCTGATGTGGGTGCTGTAAAATCTATCTGGGTACTGTGCAGTAGCAGTAAATGCTCTTAATTGCTGAGGCATTTCTTCAACCCCTTGGATCTCAAATCTTAATCCTTCCAAATAATTGGGCCCTTGTTGTTTAACAAGATTGTCTACGTGCTGCTAAGTCTGCCTTAATCTTGACTCTTAGTAGAAGCTGTGTTCATCTATCAATGCTTCAAGATTATTTTATTTTCTAAAATAGTAAACTTAGTGTCACTATTGGTTTTTTAATTCCATAAAAATGCTAAGGTTTAATGGAAAAAAATTTAAATATCTGAGATGTGCATTGAATGGCAGTTCAGTGACACCGTGGCCCTCGGAGTCCATTATCGGAATGGTAGTTAAGCATGAAAAGAGTGATTCAACTGAGTTGTGTCTACTGGGACTGTGATGTAGACAATCATTTATCGTCACTGTCACTCAATTCTAATTGTCAGCACTCTCCTTCAGCAAAAATCCCAGAGAGGATATCAAATGCAAGCCTGGTTTCAATTTTGACTTTACTGGTCTAACAATTTCCAACCTCACTGACATCTCTTTGATACAAAGGGGAACCTATTTTAGACCCTCTCATCAAAGGCAGAAATGAGCAGGTCTACGTAATCAAAAGGAGACAATATTTAGTAACCAGGCTGGTTTTGTGTATGTGGATTAAAAACTTAAAGGCCAGTTACCTTCAAATCTACCACTCCTCCAGAAGCATTACAACATAAGAATTTTTATTACCTGGCTATTGCATTTTTGAAAAGCATCATCAGCATGTCTTTTACATGGACTAAATGAGATCCCATAAAGACCTACACATTTCAGGAAATTCTAAAATGCAATCTCATACTTATTCTAATGACTAATAAAGGGCAATAACTATTTCATGGGGTTTTAAATGTGAATATTTGGAATGTTTTTTTTTCCAGGCCAGGCAAAGATTTTAGGGAGTTTAATCATCCTCAGACTTTCACAAAGAAAGTGTATTATTGCTCTTCGCCTCACTGCTCCCTGTGGATAATTGTTAATGGGGTTTGCTGCCAAATGATGCTGCAGTTGGCCACACTGTAGTCAGTATGATCCAGACTTTTGAATGCCTGCCATTCTCATCTTTAAAGGCAGCACCCAGCATAAATGATCAATCCTGAAACCTGTCAAGCCAGTCCTTTCTGTGTCCCTTCATCAATATACTCCAATGTCATATTCAACCAAGGTCTTTGGCAGTCACTTAGCTCACCATAGCAATTGTTACTACATCTGTATTTTCTACTGAGATGAAAGCTCCCATGTTGTTAAGTTTAGTACTAAATTGATTTTCCCTTCCATCTCTCTCTAATCTGAACAACATTATCAAGCATTGAGAAGCAGTCAATACAGATTTGTAACTGACAAAAGATTCATAAGAACACATATATGAAATACATATTACCATAGCATATACTATTAAATGCTTAATTTAATCCCCTTTCATATTATTATAAAAGAGACAATATAATTATTGTCAATTTATGACTGAGAAAATATAGGATCAGAAAACTCATTTGTGTACTGAAATGTATAGACTGTAGTGGTAAAGCAATTGTTTAACATGTATGAGGACATGGATCAATCCCAGCACAAGGAGAAGGGGTGGGGAGGCGGTAAGATGCAAATGTAGCTGAATTGGTAGAATGTTTGCTATGCATGAATGAAGCCCTGGGTTTGGTTCCTAGCACTCAATAAAACAGCATTGAGGTTAATTCCTGTAATCTCAGTACTTAGGAAACAGCCAGAAAGATCAAGAGTTCAAATCTATCATTGGCTAGGAAGAAATTTAATATGTACAGGAGACTTTCTGTGGGCCAAGCACTGTAGGAAAAGTCACAGCTACAAACTGAAGGTACAGCTCAGTGTGAGATAGTATTGCTTTGCTGTGCAAGTGGGATGCCCTAAGTTAAGGTCTCACAGCTACTGACCAGTCTTAAGTTCAACTTGGTTAGTCTGACTCCTAAGACAAATCTCTGCAGACTTCTAAGTCTTGCTAATGGATTCACGAGGGTGGAGTCGAGTAGAAAGAAAAAGGGGAAAGGAACATTTGATAATACAACAAATAGTCTTTTGCATATTTTTTAATAATTATCAAAATAAGCAGCTATGCTCCACTATCATCCCTTTATATATGAGACAAACCATCAAAGAAGTTTCAGGCACAAAGATAGAGAGCTTGGGAATATTTTGATTTCATGACATCTCTCATTTCTGCTATCCCTTTTCTGTTGGAAGAAATCAGAGACATTTTTGAAGTATTTCCAGTGGTGATTAGAGTTTGTCTTAGGGTTAGACCCATGGCAGAAATGAGAAGAGAAACTAAAAGCAAGACTATATGACGTCAGGAATGCCTACACTGAGAAGACTTGTACATAGGTATCTTAAAGCAAAACCAAGATGAGACTACAATTTCTTTCCACAATGACTGATGATTTTGTATGAGACAGAACATTAATAGCACAATGCATTCTTTAGGAGTGTGTTTTAATCTATATCTGGAATACATGCCACCTTTGTGAATTTTGGTTAAGTAACTTCAAGCCCAGGCCTTCTAACTTATAAAAGGGGTATCATTGAAGTGCTGTCTTTGAGATGTTGGTAGGAGGACCTCCTGTGTGTCGTGTGCTCAGTGAATGCTGGTAGCTGTTATGTATGCTAGTGTGGAAACAATATCTTCATCATGTATTTGAGTAGTATCTAGCCATGTTGATTTATTAAGCATCTGAAAATGGGCAAAGGTTGCAAACCCTGAGCAGCCTGTAGGCTCTGAAATTTGTGGGATTCATACTAAGCTACTCCTGTCTTCCTATTCTAAGGAAATGTTTTCTAAATCATAGCTTCATCTTCTACTAGAGTTACATTCATCCACTTGCTGAATGTCTTTTTAAATGCTTATTTAAATTTATTTTTTGATTGTTTTACACATGCGTATAATGAATTTTACAAGATTTCATTTCCACAACCTTCTCTTACCCATCCTCCCTCTTCATTTGAAGCACTTCCCAAGAAGTCTACCTCCTACTTTCCTGTCTCCTGTGTGTGTGACCCACTGAGTTTAAATAGGGTTGCTTGCATGAGAATGGGTGTTTGGTTATTTACTGAAGCATAGGCAACTTTCCAGTGGCTATTCCCACCCCCAGCAACTACTTATTAACTGCTAATTGTCCTTCAAGGAAAATGGGGCCTCATAAGCCCTTCCTCCATCAACAATAAAATGTTGCAGAACCCAGTGTTGCTCAGGACTTATGCAGGAAACCACTGCTACTCTGAGTTCATGAGTACAATAGCCATGTCACATCTAGAAGATATTTTTGTGGCACACTTAGACATTGGCTATTTCATTCTTTACATTCACTCTTCCAAAATGTTCCCTGATTCTTGAAAAGGGTGATATAGATGGCCTATTTAGGATCCAAGAGCTTTACAATACTATTTCTTGAAACAGTGACCAGATATAAATCTCAGCATTGCCCCCTTCCCATAGCAAAAAGAAGCTTCTCTGACAAAGGTGGAGAGCAGCAATAAAAATAAATATTTAAAAAGCATAAATGTATTTTCTTTCTGAAATATTCAAAAATCAGTCTTTCCTAATCACTTTGTCTCCAAGGAATTTTCTAGCATCATTTGCCATTTTTATATTTTCAGTGTCAGGTCTCTTTCACTCTTGGTATTTATCACAGGCTCCCTAGGCTCTAAAAATATGTGCATTTCTATTTGACTACTAGAATAAAACAGGAGCTGTGAACTAGGGATTATACTGGAATTCTCCACAAGTCCCATACCACAAACACTGGTGATAGCCCCATATGATTGAGATCTAGTTCCATATTTATAAAAAGATTTTTAAATTTTATTTGATTTGCATAGGTGTTTTGCTTGCATGTATGTATGTGCAATATTCATGGCTGGTGCCTGCAGAGGTAAGGGGAATGCATCAGATCTCCTACAACTGGAGTTACAGAAAGTTGTGAGCCACCATGTGGGTCCTGGAAGTCAAACCTGTGTGCTCTACAAGAGTAACATGTGCTCTTAAACACTGAGTCATCTCTCCAGTCCCTCTATCTACATTTTATAAAGAAGGAAATTAAGGCTTAAAGTTGATAAGTGGGTCTATCAAAACAACTTATCTCTTCAGGTACAATGGAGACCATCAGACTAAATACAAGATCTTTTCTACTCAGCCAAAAGGTGCTTTCGAATAACCTACATTTCTGCTGAAGCTGCTTCTTTTTCCTTGTAGGTAGGGATGCGAAACAGATTGTGTGTTCCTGACATCCTGGTAGATAGTCTTTCCTTTTGCTGGAGAACTGACAGTGATAGTAATTTCTGAGGACTGGCTGCAGAGGAAAAAGAATGAGCTAGCTCTTCCTAATGTCTCTGGCCAGCACATTCTGCTCCAGCTGATGAGAATACAGTTTGTCTCCTTCTTTTTACTTGACAAGCACCCATTCTGCTGTGACAGGCAGAATGATTGTTCCACAAAAAAGGCATCCTCATGCCTGGAAACTGTGATGGTTGCCTCACATAGCGAAAGGACATTCATGTGTTGCTTTAAAAAGAAATCCTGAGATAGGAAGAATTTTATGGATTCTGTAGGTGGGCAAAATGTATTCATGTGGGGTCTTACAGCAAAATAAAGGAGAGAAGAGACTCACAGACACATTTGAAGATGTCCTGTGTAGGTTTTAAAATCAGAGGGAGGAGACATAGACCCAAAAATCCAGGCATCTGTAGAAGCTAGGTATATTAGTCAGGGTTCTTTAAAAGAACATAACTGATTATGTATATGCAATTTATTGGAATAGTTTAGTGGCTATGTGTCCAGGTAGTCCTGATAGAAAGGCCATGCATGGTGTTTGGTCTTCAGCACTCAACCTAAGGCTAGAGTCCTAGAGGAATCTTGGAAAGCTTCTCATCTCCAGTTTACATTGGAATCCCAAAGAAGTTACCTCCAATACAAGTGAAGAAATGCCTCAAGAACAGGGTGGATGAACTTTCCAACAAGAATAACGGCAAGCAGGCAATATGCAAATGTTTTCTTCTTCTTCCATTCCCTTTTATGGAAGCTGCCACAAGACATTATGGGCCAATTTAAGGTGGGTCTTCACACCTCAACTAATCCAATCCAGAAAATCCCTCACCTGCATGCCTAGCAGCCTGAGTTTTAGTTGCTCCTAAATGTAATAAATTGACATCTAAGATTTTATCCTTGACATCAGGAAAGATAAAAGACTGATCTCTTCTTCAGTGTTACAGATTAATACCCAGTTAGACTCATTTCAGACCTCTGTCTTCAATAACATAATTAGTAGTTTTTTTTTAAAAGTATTACATTACAACATTTGCTACAGTACCATCAATACCATCTGCTAAGAACCATATGTTGTTGGGTGTTGTGGTGCATGGCTTTAATTGCAGCACTGGGAGGCAGAGCTTGGAGGATGTCTGTGAGTTGGAGAAGTGCCTTTTCTATATAACGAGTTTTAGGCCAGCTAGGGTGGTATGTGAAACTGCCTAAAAAAAAAAAAAAAAGAAAAGAAAGAAGAAAAAAAAAAGAAAGAAAATGCAAGCAAACAAGCACAAGAACACAAGACAGATTTTAGATCAGTGGTTCTCAATATGTGTGTCGCATCTTCTTGGGAGGGACTGCATGATTCTTTCACAGCGTTTGCATATAAGATATCCTGCATATCAGCTATTTACATTACGATTTATAAACATAGCACAATTAAAGTTATGAAGTAACAACAAAATAATTTTATGGTTAGAGGTCACCATAACATGAGGAACTGCAATAAAGGGTCACAGCATTAGGAAGGTTGAAAAGCACTGCTTTAGTTATTATTGTCTTGTAAAATTTAGATCATCCAAGACAGAGACAGGTGTCAGTGACTCCATATTTTGGATGAAAAAGAATTTGCCAGTGAGAACTTGAATTTCACTCCATCTTCATCGCCCTCTCTTATCTTTTAGATGCTTACTGGTAAGAAGAAAAGTTTCATCTGTTTCACCTTGTATTATGTGCAACTTTCTGTGAAATACACTAAAGTCTGTAATCAGAAAACACTGGCCTTTCAGCCACTAAATATGTTTCTCCATGTTTTTACAAGTCCTTATAATATAGCAAGTTTGACTAACTGAATAAGAGACATCATGCTGTTCTCATTCTTTCACTATTATGATTGTGTTGACCTATGCATAGATACTTATACATCTAATAATAAAGTGTATATTGCAATGGCTTCAGTGTACCATTAAGGGTGATCAATATTTTCACCTTAGCATATTTCATTATCTGATTTTTCTGCAATTCTGAGTATCACTTGTGGAATTAAAGTTTATAGGCTAAATGAATGTCATCCCCTCCCCTAAATGTTTCATTATTCTCTAGCAGAAGGATAATGAATAGAAAAAGAGATAAAGGTTGTAATACATGCTTACTAACCGTTATTCTTTTTAAAAAATATCTCATAAAGCGGATGTAGAGATACCTCAGTTAAGAGCACGTATGCTCTTCTGGAGGACATGAGTTTAGTTCACAGAACCTTTGTTGGGTTACTCACACTCCATGTCCTGGAGATATACACATGGCATGACAACACCTCCCCCCCAACACACACACAGAGGCAGGGGCGGGAGGAGAGAGAAGGGAGGGCAATGAAGGAAGAGAAATAAATCTGAAGAAAAGAACTTACTGCACTGGAGAAATGGCTTAGCAGTTAAGAGGACTGGCTGCTCTTCCAGAAGACCCCAGTTTCAAGTCCTAACTACACAGCAATGATGGTCTGTAATGGTCTTTAAGACAGAAGAGATATAACCCCTGCTTCTGGGCTATGTAGGCACAAGGCACACATATTATACATAGCAATAAATACAAGCAAAACACCCACACACATAAAAACAAGTAAAGAATTTTAAATGAGGTAGTAGGATAAGTTTCCTTTTGATGGGTATGTGGAATAAGCCTTTACTCCCAGCACTTGGAAAGCACATGTTGACGGCTTTGTGTGACTCCAAGACCAGGCTGGTCAGCATAGCAAGTTTCAGGCCAGACAAAACTGTACAGTTAAACCCTATTTCAAAAAAACATATTCAAAAGCACACTTCTTAGCCATTGTTATAAGGAAGAAAGGTAAAGACATTTGTGTGTATGTATACACACATACACACACACACACACACACACACACACACACTTTATTACAATGTATAGTTAAATTGTACATTTTAAAATGGAAATCAGTATTTCATAAAGTCATAGAGAGATTGCTTCACAAAATCAATATTCTTCCTCTTCCCTAAGCCTGCTTGCTACCTCAAATGATACCCTAGATAGCAGCCTTTGCATTTCACTCACTGTCAAAACTGGGAACACCCTGTGGCTTGACTGCTCAGGTCAACCGTAATCTTCATCTCCTCTATGATCAGGGCAAGCTGGAAGATCAGGGCCAGCATTTAGAATTCACAGCAGGTGAACACAGCAGACAGGCCAATCAAAGATGTGCTTACACAGTGAATTTCTATGCTGCCCCTTCATATGAGGTGAGCTGCTGGTGGTAGGTATCCAACAATGGCAATCCAGCTCCCAAGGACTAAAACACAAAGCTTGCAGTGTGACATATTTGGTGATCTCCATGTAACTATGATTGATTTTCTTTACCGAGCCTCTTTATTGCTATTTCAGTTCTATAATTACTTCTCAAAAATCTCCTGTCATCGTGACACCTCCTTTCTCTCATTCTTCTCTCAGGCTATTAACAAGATAGCAATAAACTTTATGTTTTTCAACCCTGGTTACTTTCCATTTGCTTTCCTTTTGACTTGGACTTCTAAACTAGGTCAGCTCAAAGTCTGAGATATTTCTTTTATTCCAGGAATTAACATCATTTATTAATAAGCCTTGTATTTTTAAAAGGTTTAGCGAAATGTCAACCATATTTCTAGTCTATAAAGATAAGAGCTATATTTAGCTGGTTCTAATTAAAAATAGCGAACACACTGCTTGCTATTGGGAGTGCAGGAATCTCTTCGATTCATGTCTCCTTTCAAAAACTTTGACATTTGGATTTCCTGAGTGCTGTTTATGGCTTGAATTGATATTTTTCCATTTAGCCTGAAATATAGCAAGCATCTGAATTGTATTATTGATCCTCATAAAACATGTCAAGTTCACCAGTCTCACATGCAATAAATCCTGGGCATATGAAAAGGTTTGAGACTCTCATAGTTAGTTAAAGGTATTCTTACCAGAGAAATGAATACAAGAAAAAATGCCCCCAGACAATCATGTACAATGCTCCCAAAGGCAAAGAATATCAATCTAACAATCAGCTTGATAGGCAATTGTTGCCATTTAACCAAACCTATAAAGCAAAAAATCAGACCCTGAACCAATTGAATACTTGAAGCTCAGCTTTCTATTGGGGCATTAATAAACAAAACAGAGATAAGCATGCTCATAAAACATGTTTATGTGTCACCATTTTAACGTTTTTTTTCCCTGATTGTCTCTTTTAAGCATTTCCTCATGACTACATGCTCCATTTAAAATAACCCACATAGTCCTAAAGAGGTAAAGAGATCAAGTTTGCATCTGACTCTCCTTGCAATAAATGTTCAAACTCTAGAAACTATATTCTTAGGGAAAACTGACATTTCCAAATCTTCAAAAACAGTAGGGATAGGGAAGACAACTGAACCCATTTTACATAATAATTGTATCTCTTAACTCCATGTAAAATAGAAAACATCAGGAGCCAGTGGCTGAATTCAGGCTTCCCCACATATAAATTCATGTATGTACTCATGGATACATGTGCACTTGGCATTGTATATATCAGTGTCTATGTGAAAGTGAGTTATAAGTATGAATATATTCATGTGATGTTCTATACTCCTGGTCATGTATGTGTATGTCAAGGAAAGCTTCCAAGATAAGAAATGGAAATAAGACCAGCTGTGTTGGTCCACGCCTTTAGTCCCAGCAGTTTTAAGGCACAGGCACACAGATATTTGTAAGTTCAAGGCCCGCCTGCTCCACATATTGAATTTAGGACAGCAAGGGCTACACAGAGAAAACCTGTATTAAAATAAAAAACATGAACAAAGGAAATAAATCATCATTCTTTCTATTCTATGCCATGTATATGCCCTTACCTAGTCTTTGAGTATTAGCCGTATTCTTGACATCACGGAAGGTGGTAGAGAGACATATAAATGCATAGGGAGGGTATAAAACATAATTTTCCTGCCTAGAAGGCCAGTCTAATTGGCAAATCCTGGCCTCTGTGTGCCTATGAATTATCATAAGCAGTACAAACGACATGCAACAGGAAGGTAGGAGACTTCAATGATGTGCTGCTTATATATTATAGGTTCCCAGTGTGTCACTAGTACCAGTCTTCAAGCACATCATTCTCTCTGTTTCTTGGTACTTATCTCCCCAACCTCACATTCCTGAAGCATCTTAGAAGCAGAGATTCTATCTTGTCTATTCAACTGCAACATCAGCCTAGAAGACAGTCTCAATAAGCCTTTGCTCAACAAGTTAAAAAACAACGTGGAGAACAAAGTGGAAATTATTACAAGTACAGGATTGTTCAAAAACAATTATCCCTTCAGAATTTTAACCTTGAACAAAAGTTGACTGAATTTCAATACATCTTTTGTAGCCCCAATCAGAAGCCTTGGGTGTCCTAATTACTTTCTATATAGGTCATTTTTGACTACAGTGTGTATATATCTCCTCAAAGTCTGTAATTGCATAGGCAGAGAAGGCATGAATTTGTTCAATTAATATTTTTCTGGGGACTTCCCATGTGCTGAGCTCCATGTGGGTTCTGTCAGTTTGTCTGTCTGTCTGTCTGTCTGTCTCTGTCTCTGTCTCTCTCTGTCTATCACTGTCTCTGTCTCTCTGTATCTCTTTCTCTCTGTGTGTATTTTGCCTGGGAATATAAAAATATATGAGATATAAACTCTATCCTCTGGTAATTTATCCCAGAAGACAGAAAGCAATATACTCAAATTATCCAAGTGCAAAGCTTAGTGTCATGTATGTCATATGAACAGTGTCAGCAAGTTGCTAGTTAGTTCCAATGACAGCAATTATTGAATTGGGGATTTCTAAGAGTCTTACCTATGGCTTCATTGTTTATTTATTTTAAGAGATGTGACAACTGGATGAAGTCCTGAGTGAATGGGTATGATTGATGTGAGCACAGCTATGACATGATCATGGACCTCACTGTCTCAGACCAGTGGGAATAACAAGGCCTTTCTCTGCTCCTAGAATAGATGTTGTCAGTATGTATAGAAAGGATCACCCATAACTTCCTTCTTCAGATGACTGAAGCCTACAACTACTTGCTATTGAGACCCATTACTAAGATTAGGTAATTGGTCTCCTCAATCAATTATATACTATAAACTTTCCTGTATATGTGCATGTTGTTTTTTTTTTTTAATTCCTGTTGCCTAGATTGAATCAATTCCAAAGCTGTGCAGATAGCAGCAGTTTTTGTTGCAGATTTTAGACATACTTATTTTACATGTATGAATTTTTTGCCTCAATGTACTTATGTACATGTAAGTGCTTGAAGAGGACAGAAGATAGAACCAGATTCCCTGGCACTGGAGTTACAAATGGGTATGAGCCACTATGTGGGTACTAGAAATTGAACTCAGGTCCTCTGCAAGAGAAACAAGTGCTTTTGATTACTGAGTCATTTCTCCTGCCCTAACTTTTTTAATTTTGGGACTGAAGATTGAACATGAGGTCTCCCACATAGTAGGCAAGCATTATACCACTAAGCCATATCATCTGCAGTCATTCTTTTCATTTTTTATTTTGAGACAATGACTTACCAGGGTAACCTTGAACTTGCTCTGTAGCCCCAGCAGGCATTGAACTTGACATCCTCTTGCTTCAGTGGTCCAACAAGCATTGTGCATGTTTTGTAAGAGGTCAAAATTTCTTCTAACTATGATGTAGGGAATGTGTAAACTCTGGAGTACAGCATCATATTTTGTGCTTCACTAATCAGACAGAGAGTTAGAGTAGGCTATTTCTTAGAGTTGTATAATCCCCAGTGAGCTGACCACAGAATGAGTTGTTCTGGGCAAGCTTGCACCTTTCCCTTTGAACCATATGTCATCACTTATCTCATAGACAACTGCATTTTAAAGAGAATAGGATGGAATGAGAAGGGGAAAATGTGAATTCTCAGCAGTTTCTTGGCAATGATACATATGTACCAATGTTGAAAAGTTCACAAAATTTCCATAAGAGAATAACAAATGGAAAAGTTTTTTCATTGTGAATAGAAACAGAAACACCTGAATGGTGGCTCAAAGTTCTCAATTTTCCCCTGTGTAAAACAAAGAGAGTAACATAATGCAGATACTGCCTTCCTCTGCTATTGGCTGGCCATATTATTGCTTAGGTTCCCCATCAGATCATAAACCATTTCTGCCTGAGGTTCGATTGCCCTACTAATTTTGAAAAGGAAATGGATGCTTTAGTATGGATTTGATATTCAGTAATAGTTGTTCACCTAATTTGCCCTCAGTTTGGTAATAGTTATCTTCATGACAATTTAAAGGCACTATTCACTCTTAACTGATCCATTTAAAGGAGAAGCATATCTTGCTGGAAAATTTGACACCAAGTGCACAATGGTCCTAACTTTTCATTAGAATCTTTTACATGGTGTAGTTAATGCTTAAAATATTTAAAGTAGATTAAGAATAGAACAAAGAAATGAAGTGCAACTGTGACTATGACAGGGTATGAATATTGATGATGCTTTTTTTCCATTCCTTTTTCCATCTAGTTCAATCCTCTGTACTTTTTGATTCAAAATCTTCAACTTATACTGAGACATTAAATACTGGCCCTTGGTGCTCTGTGATATGATACATATAAAGATGCAATTAATCTTTAGTTTAATATCTGTCTGAGGGATAAGGTGCTAAACCTCGTTATTATGGCTCCCTACTGCCTCAGGGATAGAGTCCAATCTCCTTAGCTTGACATATAAGGCTCTGTAATCAGCTTTCTGAAAAGTCATCTCTCATCATTTCACACAAATCCTTTACCAGGGCCACTGGAGTCTCTTCGTTGTCCCCTAAAATGCCATGCTCAGGCTTCCCTTTGCATATTTACTTAAACCGTGGTCTGCATTTTATTTCCCACATTTATCAACTTCTACTCCTCCCTTTAGGCTCAGCATGCCCTTCAAAATGGTGTCAGCCATTCCAGGCCACAAAGGTATCCCTCTTTTCAAATTATAGGAGTCTTATGGCTTATAATCCTGTAAAAAGAATATATACTTCTAACTGTATGCCTAAAGACGGTGTGGTGGTTTACATGAAAATGTCCCTCATAGTCTCATATATTTGAATGCTTTATCCCTACCTGGTGGAACTATTTTGGGAAGAATTAAGATGTGTGGCCTTGTTAGAGGAAATGTATCACTGGGGGTTGGCTTTGACGTTTCAAAAGTCCATGCTGGGTTCAATCTCTCTCTCTCTCTCTCTCTCTCTCTCTCTCTCTCTCTCTCTCCTGCCTCAGGTTTGTGATCAAATGTAACTGTAGCTACTGCTTCAGCACTGTGCCTTCCTGCCTGTCTGCAGCCTTGCTCCCTGTCATGATTGTCATGTACTAACCTTTGGAACAGTAAAGCAACCCCCTTGTCAAATGTTTTCTTTTATAAGCTACCTTGGTCATGGTGTCTTTCACAACAATAAAAAAAGTAACTAAGACTGATGAAATACAGAATGCTTTTAATCTGACGTTTCTATATAGTTTACTAAATTACTGTAGTCTAAATGAACCAAATTATAGTGTGAGCAAATGAAGAAATAAATAAGTGTAGGTTGTAAGATGAAAATAGCTACATTTGATTCTATCTTCCCTCCTTTATTTTTTTTCCATTGAAGATACCCATAGTTTTTGACCTCTAAAAAGTACATATTCTTTATAAAAATGTTTCAGCAGTCAAACCTAAAACAAGAGTCAAATAATCTAAATGCCTAGACTTTTGTCTTGTGTTTTCTACACAGTAATGCCAACTGATTTCTAAGGACATTGTGTTGATGCCTACTAGGTGAAGTTGAGATAGCTTTGCTTTCAATAATAAAGTTCTGAATCTTAGAAACTCTAAAGTAGTCCACTTACTAAAGAAAACCAAGGCAGTTATGAAAACAGAGGTACATATTTCAATTAAAGTTTAACAAAAAGTAGATAAACTGATTAAGAACTCCCAGCTCTGAAATTTACCAAAGGTATACAGTCTACATGTAACACATCATCTATCACCCATCTATTTGCCCCTCAGAAAAGAATAAAATGGGAGATTTTCACATCTTTAAATTTCAAATAATAAATTAATAAATGCTTATATTTGTCATAAAAACATCTCGTCCCTGATTTTAAAAATTGAGTCTTAGAACTCTGTAGCTGATGTGTCCTTGCCCCCATCTATCCTTACATTTTGTCTTCCCAACTCACAGGATATTGCTATCCATTTGTGCTTTCAGAGGATTTGACTTTGTATCTGTTGGTCAAACCAATTAGTACCTCTGCTTGTGCATGACTTTAAATACACCACTCATGTTTCTATGCATGATGTTCATATATGTTTATCATAATTTAAAACATTCTTTTCTTTTTAATTCATTCATTCATTTATTCACTTTACATTCCAATATCAGTTCCCCCTCTCCTTCTAGTACCCAGTCACAAAGATATTCCTCACCCCCTCACCTCCACACTCCCTGGCATATCAAGTCACTGCATGACTTGGCACATCTTCTCCCACTGAGGCCAGACAAGAAAGCTCAGTTAGGGGAACATCTCCAGGCAGACAACAGATTCAGGGACAGTCCCTGCTTCAGTTGTTGGGAGACTCACATGAAGATCAGCTACACATATGCTACATATGTACTCGGTGTGTAAGGTGGCTAGGTCCAGTCCAACCTTGCTCTTTGGTTAGTGGTTCAATCTCTGGGAGCCCCCAAGGGTCCAGGTTCATTGACTCTGTTGGTTTTCCCGTGGAGTCCCTGTCCATTTTGGGCCCCTCAATCTTTGCTCCAACTCTTCATAAGATTCCCCTAGCTCCATCTAATGTTGAGATGTAAATCTCTGTATCTATTTTCATTGGCTGCTGGGTGGAGCCTCTCAGAGGACAGTTATGCTAGGCTCTTGTCAGCAAGCATAACAAAGTATCATTAATAGTGTCAGGATCTTGCTGATGGGATGGGTCTCATTTTGGAACAGTTATTGATTGGCCATTTCCTCCAACTCTGCTCTATCTTTGTCCCTGCACAAAGTCACAGGTTTTTGTGTCACAGGTTTTTGGAGTGGGTTGCTGTCCTTATCCCTCCACTGGTAGTCCTGTCTGGCTACAGGAAGTGGCCAGTTCAGGATCCATATCCCCCACTGATAGGATTGTCAGCTAGGAGTGATGCCTATAGACACCCTAGGGCCTCCCCCCATCCCAAGTCTCTGGCATATCCTAGAGATTGCGTCCTCCCCTACTCTTTTCAATAGTAAGTTCTTTAAAGTCAGAGATTACTCAACCAAAGGAATCCTCGTACACACAGAGAATATTAGTTAGCACCTAAAGAAACACACAGAGCTCAAGTGCTGTGACCACCTGTCATCTCTCACCTTTATGAAAAGTAACATACTCATGTCATCCTGAAACTGCATCCTTATCTCAATCTCAAGACAATTCATTATGTAGCATTTCCCAGTATCTTTCTTGACACCCCAGTCTCTTCCAACCAGGTAGAACCATATCCTATAAATGAAATGCCACTCCCTACTCCTTTTGTGTCTTCTACATGTCATTTCCTTCCCTGATAATTCTGAACCCTCTACTCCCTTCCTTTTGCAAACACATTTTGCCCCAAATAAAGTTGATTTTCCTTGGCCAAGCCTTTCCTTTCATAATCTAGTGGATAAATTGCTTCCACTGCCCATTGAATTCATTACCTACCACTCACTTTGGTACTGAGTTTTCTATATATGTGGCTATATGACAATTGTTCTCTGTTGGTTTTTTACAGAGAACAGACTGAGAAGTAGCATCAGATCAAATTTTATTTCTTTGACTCAAGAACATTTAGTAGGTATTGAGCAGCCACCAAACAAAATCCAGAATTCTTAACATTGCATTCAAATCTTCCAACAAAGCACTCTAGTTGACCTTAGCAGGTTCATCTTTTCTTTAGCCTGTTCAGTTGGTCTAACATGCTTCCAAAGGCTGGGTAACTTAAACTAAAAATGTCTTTCCTTGCATTCTAGAGGCAGAATGTTCAAGATTATAGGACCAGCACAGTAAGGACTGGCCTCCTATCTTGTAGTAGCTTCCATTTCACTATGTCATCACATGGTGGAAAGAGAAAGTGAGTTTCCCAAAGTCTCTGTTTATAAGGGTCCCATCATGGGGGCTCTCATCATTATGAACTTATCTGAATGATGTCCTAAAAGCTTCACCACAAAATACTACCTTTAGGGTTACAGCCTCAATATATAAATAGGGGGAGGAAAATCTTTGGCTATGCTATATGCCTATAAAATGGATAAAATGTAGATTATGTAGCTTTCAGATTTTGGTATTTTTAGCTATTCTTAGATGAATAATATATTTTGAGTTTTCATTTCTTATCTATAAACTAAGAGCCAGCAAGATGACTCAGCACACAAAAGCTTGGATACCAGATTTCAGCCCCCAAACCCACTCACAGATAGATGGAGAGAACCAACTCTATAAACTTGTCCTCTGATCTCAATAATTACACAGTGGCACATATGCCCCATCAAAACAACATTAGGCACACACACACACACACACACACACACACAGATTGTACATTAAAATGAGGCTAAAAGCCAGGCACAGTGGTACATGCCTTTAATCCCAACATTCTGGAGGCAGAGCCAGGTGGAGCTGTGTGAGATTGAGGACAAGCTGGTCTACATAGATGTTTCCATGCAAGCCAAAGCTAAAAGGAAATAAAATGAGAATAACAATTACAAGGATTTCTGCAATTTCATAGGATTACTGTGAAGAATACATTGCAGAGGTAAATGTTCAAACCTGAGCAGTGAGCTAGTGACTTCTCTACCTTGAATATCTTCTCTCTTGCTGTGTTTATCCATAACTTAAAATCAACCCTAAACAGACCTACAGAAACTATTACTATGTCTTACTATGTCTTTTGCAAGCCTTCTTAATCTCTTGGGTAAGAATTCTAGTATCCTAGCCAGGTGGTGGTGACAGGTGCCTTTAATCCCAGTACTCAGAGGCAGGTGGATCTCTATGTTCAATGTCAGCCTGGTCTACAAAGTGAATTCTAGGACAGCTGAGCTACATTTTAGAAAGCATGGGTATAATTGCCTAAAACTAGCACTGGAGTTGGCTGTTTGAACACAAATGACTAGATAATCAGGAAGCAAACTTCTATAGGGTGCATTGATAGAAATTCTATCAACAAAAAGTGATCTCCTCCATTGTCTCTTTGATCTGTTTCATTTTGTTTCAACCAAAGAAGTAATTGAAATATTCAATGGGGGGATTTTCTAGTCAGAATTGTCAGTGGGTGTCTTTCAGGAATCATTTAATTTCTGTATCAGATTGTGCTTCCTTTCCATTTCAGGAACAGTGAATGGGAGAGTAAAATGACACTATACTAGGAGTCAAATAATCTATCTTTTAATATTAGATCTGCCATCACCCAGCTGTCTTATTCTGGGCATATCACTATTCCTACAATAGCATTAGTTCCTCCATGTATAAAATGAGCAAACAAAAATAGGTCAGTGCTCCTTTGGAGCCCAGTATTAGCAATTTTATATATTTTGAGTATGATTTCATTTGCGAAAAAAAGTTCCAATGCCTACAAAACCATTCCCCAATTTTGAAACTGGAATTCTTCATGCTTGTTTCATGCTTAATTCATATATACATACATATATGTTTGATATGTATGTATATACTCATTTATATATGTATATATATCATACATATATATCATATATTATTTTTAACTGTGTAAAGACATATACTAACTTCAATATGTGGACAGTTTCCCCAAATTGGTTATCATAAAAGAAGAGATTTCTTTCTGAAATAGAAACAAAATAATGGAAAGGGCAGGCCACCTTATAAAAATCATTCCATATTGAGATCGTTTGTTAATGTACTGCTGATAAATTTTCCATGTCAATTCAGATTGTGCCTGGAAAAACTATAAGTAAGCTACACTATGATATGTAATATCATAACAAACCAAGATAGAAGAATGTTTTAGGGATTTTAAGAAAATATGTGATGATGTGTTGGGTGAATCAATGCCTTGATTCTAAAATCAAATACCAGTTCTCTAGGCAGAAATATTTCTTTAGTGGACAATAACAATGTGTCATATTGGTGGGGAAGGCATGTTTCCTGAGAACATCATGTCCTCTTTGACCTACCTCTGAATCCACAAAGTAGTATTTTGATATGCCATTTTAATTCCCATAATTAACTCTAACCAAAAGAATGTGCTTTATGCAAAAGCCACACCTTTGGATACAGTTATTACAAACTGAGAAGCAGGTTGTGGTAAGATCAAGGATGTCTGAGTTTGATGACAAAGGGCATACTGAGAACATTGCTTTTTGTATCAGAGAATTCTAGATTCTACCTGTTTTAGGTAGGTTTTTACTTGTTAACCATTGGTTACCTTTTTCTTCCGTGACAGGGTTTCCCTGTAGCACTGGCTGTCCTAGAACTCACTCTGTACACTAGACTAGCTTCAAACTTGCAGAGATTCCCCTGTCTCTGCCTCTTGAGTGCTGGGATTAAAGGGCACCACCACCCAGCCAGCCATTAGTTGCTTTCTTAATTAAGCTCAAAAGAAATCATCTTACCGGGAACAGGATGAGCCTTTTAAAAGGAGTCTGAGTTAAAAGAAAGAAGAGAAACATTAATACCAAATAGACACAGACAAAAAGTTGCAATGCCTTCCCATTCTTTTAAGAGTTCTTCATGAACCAGATCCCACATACAAATTTCTTTCTGGGTATTTGAAATCATGTCAGACTAAGTAAGAAATGTCAAAGTAGTTGCTGCTCTTCAGGAGGACTGGGGATTCTGTCTTAATTCCCACATGGTAGCTGTCTTGGCTGTAACTCCTGTCCAGGAAATCTATGCCTTCTTCTGGCCTGCAAGGGCACTGCACACATGTGGTCTGCTAACAAAACACTCAGACATATAAAATAAAAAAAATTCAAAGATATTAAAACAAGAAGAAAAAAATATGTCTATAACAGCCACAGAGTTGTTTTAAGTGGCCCTAGTGAGACAGCTTCTGTCATCTGGCCTAGGACAATCCGTACATCTTTCCTTTTTGTGAACAAGTTTCATTTTCCTTTCTTCTGTTTCCTTCAAACTCTTCCTCCTCCATATTCTATTCTCTCTTGCTTGCCTCTGCTGTTGCTTTCCAGTGTCCTTACATAATCTCCAATTTGGCTTCTGTTAGAATTATTGAATTGACTTTTGGTACCATTTTTAATTTTGACATATATTGATTTCAGTTTTAGATGTTTAATTCCATACTATTATAGATGCATTCTCACTCTACACTTTAAAGTCAAAAATATATGCTTTGGCTGTGGTGTAGATTATTCATGATGTGTCTGTTATTTCATTTTCATTCCCTTCAAGCACAAAGTGTATTGAAAGTAAACTAACATGAGTGATGGATATATACCCTGGGTAGTCTTATAGTTTTAGCTAGAATTTTCTATAGAAAACAGTAGAAGTTTCTACATTTGAAAGTCTATAGAGGTCTAGTATAGTGATTGATGTGTTTATTCCCAGTCTTATGTACATAGCCAGCTACAAGACAGCCAGGGCTATGTAGAGAGACCCTGTCTCAAGAAACAAACAAACAATAAAGAAAACAAACAATAGAAAGAAAATTCAGAATTACAGAGTAATACAATACAGAATCTTGGATTACTTACTAAAAGGGTTTTAAAACACTAGGCAATCCCTTTGGTTTGTTCTAAACAAAACCAGAAATCCTTCATTGAGGAATTTCTACAGTGCCAGTTACCTGTGTCAGGTAGATCTCGGGTAAAAGAGTATGTACTTTACTTAATATGGATCTGAAAACTGAAAGAAGAATTCTTTTACTTTTTCATGCCTATAAGTATCCTTGTGTCTTTTTTTTTGTGATTTTCCCAAGAGAGAGGTGTAAACACAGACGTTTATCATTGTAAATTAACAAAATTGGCTATAAAGGATTGCTCTGCACTTTGGTAGCATACATTTGATTCCCTAGAGGTAAACAAATATGGTATGAACACTCTCAAGGACAACTAACAAAACTGAATACAGTCAGCTAAATCTTCAGTATCCCCAAACTCACAGAATAACATTGTATATTTCATAATCAGAACCTTTATGCATTAACTTTTCCCTACCTTCTGTAGCTCCTCTAACTTCTATGCTTTTCTCCAGCCCAATGTCTAATCTTACCATCCACCCCTATTATGCCTTGTTAATCCAAGACCCAAAGCAACAACCATTTTTCATAAAGATGCATCCTTCCTTTTTAGGCAGAACTGTTATTTGCTTGATACAGCCATAGCAGTTGATTTGCATCTCTAGTATAACACTGGAAGAATTACTTTATACCTGTGTGTCTGTCTCCTTCACTAGATTTTGAACTCCAAGAGGACAAAAGATTACATCTCATTTATCTGAGGACCCAATCCTTACAAAGGTTGAACCCTGCCCTCCTTTGCATCACCTCCACCCGTTTTAGCATATGCCTACTTTTAGAGTACAGCACTGTGTCAAAGGTAAATCCTTACACGTTTGTTTTATTATACTGTGCACTCCTTTAGATCAATAGGTATATTTTGTTTAACCTATCCCAAGATATTAACAAATGGAGAAGAACTTAGTCACTGTGCAAGAAAATTAATTAGAAGAGAAAATATACCATTTGCAACAGTTCTGACTACCTAAACTACCATTAAAATGGACAGGCTGACAATTTAAATAGAGTCGTAATTTAAACTTCAAGCTCCACCTTTAAAAGGGTGGCAAGATCACAAACATAAATAGAGTCCTGCCTGTTATCCTTTAAAAAAAAATGGTCATCGGAATAATTTGATGGATCTTTATTCAATACTTTCTATGTTCCAGGAACTTTGCAAGCACTGGGAAAACAACAGAGGACAGGACAGAGGTCTTTTACTTGTGGAGCTTACATCTCAGCATGAATAAAAATAGAGGTAGTAAATTCTGAAGCACAGCATCTAACTGGTGGTAGTAAGTACCAAGAAAACAATAAAGCAGGGAATCATCTCTGTTAGCATTTCCTCTAGGCTCTGTCCCCACAGTTACCTGGCAACTGCCAGGTACGGTACGCCTGACTCAGTATAAAAGGGGCTGCTTGCCCCCTTCTCACTCTCTTCTCTTGCTCTCTTGCTTTCTTCCTCTCTTCCCACTCTGTCCCTTCTCTCCCCAATCCCTTTTCACCCTTTCTCTCCATGTGCTCCTGGCAGGCCTCTATTACTGTGCTCTCTCTCTCTCTCTCTCTCTCTCTCTCTCTCTCTCTCTCTCTCTCTCTCTTTCTCTCCCTATCTGTCTCTACTATCCCCTCAACTCCCCTCCCCATGCCCTAAATAAACTCTATTCTATAATATACTCATTGTGTGGCTGGCACCTCAGGGGGAAGAGATGCCTTAGCATGAGCCCACAGAGGCACACCCCCTTCCCCCACACCATACAGTACCTCTACCAAACATATCCCTGGCTTCTTTTTCTTTATAAAAAATACAACAATCTCAATACTTTGAAAAGTTCATGGAGAAATGCATTGTTTTTGTTGTGTGATGATTTGAAGCCTTAAACATTCCTTGAAGTCCAAAACCTTGTGATTCCACCATTTATCTTAAAACTGATATTCTAAGTATTAGCAATGCTTGATGTAACCCATGTGACTATATCATTGATTTTGGTTTTAAACCCATTATGAGGCTGCCGTATAGGGAAGGCATCCTCTAAAGCAAATTCCTTTAGGCCACATGATACCTAAAGCCAGAGAGCCCTGGTTCATATTGGCATCTACACAGAGATAAGTATTTGAGCAAGATTCAAGTTGTACCATTCTTCGGTACTTGTACTTCTTATCACTACAGGCATCTTCCATTTCCTTCCTTATCACCAACTATCTGAGCCTCCCTGGAAATAGCGATTATGTTTCTTTGAAATTTTCACTTCCTGCAAATCTGCCTTTAAAGCAGGTGCCAAAGTGCTAATACATTGTTATTCTGTGGTATTTCTGGAAAATGAAATAGTGTAGTTGTATGTTTTAATGAAGGAATGTGTGGCACTGTTATTATAGGCTTAGCTCTACCCCACAAATCTTCACAAAGACATCAGTAGGCTACTAAATCCTCAGCAGACAAAGGATATATGTGTTTTGAGCAGACTACCATCAAATTGCCATGCTGATTGTTTCTACATAAATATTCTGATATTAAAGCCAGATTTTCATATCTTCTGGGAAAAAAGAAAGAAAGAGGTGTTTGTTACAGGGAGGACAAATCCGAAGATAATCTGGTTATCTGAGAACAGGTTTTTCTTTGCTTTTTGCTTTTAAAATCACAGTGCAGAGTTTAAACCAGACAAATAATGTTTTTAAATTACCTTATCTCGTGTGTCTGAACATTTTGCCACATGTTTCCTTGTGTTCTTGTAAAGTTTTATTTATTCAAAATGGAAAGCAAGGTTTCATTTCCATGTCAATCTCTTTTAAAAGGGAATACTGGGAGGACCTCTGTGGCCCTCTTTAAAATTCAGATCCTCATTTGCACTTCAGTGGCTCTGGGCTGAGCCCTCAGGGGTGGAATTAGCATGAAATTGTTAAGAAGTATTTTGTAATTATTCATTTCTTCCAGCCTTTCTTTACCTTCCCTGTGTTGATTTAGAAACACATTTAAAACAAGAACTTCACATTCATTTCAGAAAATGGAAAGCCTACTACTTAGCAAAGAAAAGAAAGATGACACCATCTTCTATAGTACTATTAATATTTTCAGTGTACAGACAGAGAGCAGTAGATAAATAATATATAGGCTTATAATAAAAATGGACTTGTCCTATTTTGTAAACTACTTTTTCACTTCAGTCTATAGGGAATATCCTTCTATCTTAATGAATGTAGTTCTACATTATTGCTTCCTAAACTCCATAGAATGCATTTCATAGAGTAGCTATCACATAGCTGTAAATACTTCCCTATCATCTCATATTCATAGCATGCTCACAGCTGGATCATTGTTAATGATCATTTGTCCCCCCCCCCCCAAAAGGAAGATGTTTAAAGCAAAGTATCAACAGTCAGAAAAATATTTAAGAATTTTCATATATGATATCAAGTTGAATTCTAGGAAAATTTTCTAATGTACCCTCAGCTGCCATTAAAAATAATAATATTTAAAAGCCAGGCATAGGGGCGCACACCTTTATTCCCAGTCAGGTGAAGCTTGATAAATTTGAGGCCAGTCTGGCCTATATAGTGAGTTCTAGGACATCAGGAGCTACATAGAAAGACCCTGTCTCAACAACCGAACAGGCAGTAACAATAATATCAAAACTATCTACTTATCTAGTTTCTTTGAAGTTTCACTTATACTCAGTAACATTACTCTTTCTATTTTTTCTTTTGAGGCAGGGTATTCATGAGTATCCTGGAACTTGCTTTGTACAAATCAGGTTGGCCTAAACACAAAGATTCTGCCTCCCAAGTACTGGGATTAAAGTCATGGGCCACCATATCCGTATCATCATTCTTTAAAGTCCAGGGATTAAACAGAAGAAACCATCACAGTGCCCCATACTGCAGTGTCTGTAAATCAGTGACTAAAAAATAAATTTGTGTGCATAGGAGTAGGTACATGTAGGTGTATGCTCATCCAGAATGCACAGAAGTTTGCAAATAGGTATGGATAGATGTGAGAGAATTCATGTTGAAGCCAGAGGTCAACCTTAGGTGTCATTACTCAGGCGATGACCACCTTGTTTTTAACAACATGTATCTATGTCTGGTTGCATTTAAAAATGTTTATAAGCCTCCATGTGGGTGTAGGAGTTATACCAGGAACCTCTAGAAGAGCAGCCAGCACCCTTAACTGCTGAGATATATCTCTAGTCCCCTATTTCACTTGCTGTTGCTTTAAAGATAGGGACTTTCGTTTGCTTGAAGCTCAGCTGGCTGACTAGCTGTTCCCCCAAGGATCTACTGTCTCTGACTTCCCTTACCTTGAGTTTACAAGGACACATGACCATACCTGGCTTCCTTTTTATTTTAAGGACAAGGACAGTTTTGCAAGTGGTAAATCTTGGCATCTTCTCAGAGGAAGGAAGAAAGCCATGCCTTTTGAAAGGATGGGGCAGGTGAATCTTCAGAGAAAGAATAAGGAAGCTCAACTGCTAAGGAAAGCATATTTAGAAGAGAGATAGAAGAAAAGGAACTTTCTGTTGTTTTAGACAGAGTCTTTCTACATGGCCCTGTCTTTCCTGCAACCCACTATGTAGATCAGGCTTGCCTCTGACTCACACATATCTACCTGTCCCTGGCTCCCAAGTTCTGGGAATAAAGGTATGTACCACTATATCTAGTTAGGAATAGGAACATTTAATTCAGAAATGCATGGCTATAACTCTGTAAGCTACAATGTTTGTAGGACTGTGAAAGGTAGCCTGGTTCCTGATGGAGCACAGGCTGGAAGCCCGTGACCTTGAGGGATGGAAGGCGTTTTGCCACCACACTTCTGGACACCAGGCTCCTGGTGGACAGAAGGCCACAGCCCTCCATAGATTTGTGGCCATCAGTCATGTAAGGGCAACACCCAAGCCCCTCCACAGGTAGAAGATGTGACCTATGGTCACATAGCCTCAAGGCAGATCTCCATTTTAATGAAGTACCTGAAGGCCTGAAGGGCTTAGTCAATTAAGCTTTCCTTCTCAGACCCTCCTCCCTGCAAAAGATATTTAACCTTAGGCACGCCCTGAGAAAGTGGGGTATGGTTTTTACTCATCTACTTTCTGCCATGACAATAAAAGCCTTAAAACCATGGACTGCCTATTTTCATCTGAATCTGCCGTGGTGAGCCATAGAGAAGGCCTTTGGCTACAGAGCTTAGTCTGCTGTACTAGGCCTCTTTGTGCTCCCAGTCACGACCACCAAGCCAAGCCAAGGCAGCTGCCAGCCGAAAAAACCAAGGACTCCATCTCCGCAGGACGAAGGCAGAATTCCACTCCTTTTCCCTTCGGCCTGGGCTAGATTCAGCTCCTAGGGTCCCCACTTCATTCTCAGCTCTTCCGCTGTGTGTCCAAGAGCCTGAAAACCAGATGGCCCCAGCCTCCCTATAGGTTCGGGTACCCCCACACCACACTCCAGTGGCCTGAGCCCTGTGGCAGAGTGGATGCAGGACCCCACTAACCCTTCAAATGTTGAGAGCGAAGGGGATCTTGGGAAAGAAAAGTATATTATCTCATTGAGTAGGTAATTGTTCTCTTATCTCTTTCGCTTGGTTAAAAGTGAGTCAGTTTTCCTGAGGAATAGTGCTTTGGCTAGATGACTGACCATCTTAATTAACTTCTTTTTTTTTTTTTTTTTTTTTTTGGTTTGTTTTTTTGTTTGAGACTGGATTTCTCTCTGTATCCATGTCTGTCTTGGAACTTGACCAGGCTGGCCTTCAACTCAGATCAGCCAGCCTTCATTAATTCTTGAAGGAAGAGACAACAGTGTGACCCTGCTCAGAGGTATATTCCAATCTTTTGGCTAGAAGCTAATGACGTTCCGTGAATGAACATTCAGTACCTCTGTAACATTCTCTACTCTGAAGAACTAACTGTAAAATTATTTAAGGAATGTATGGGCTAGAACTGGAAGATTGTTATAAACTATTTCCACCATGAAAATATAAAGATCAAGTTCCAAAAAAGGATTAATGTCTGAACTTGAGTCTCAATTTCCATCTATGTAACCTGCACATATAAAACCTTCAGGCAAGGATGCTTATTTAAGAGCAAATAAGAAACTAGAGCTCCTTCGGCCATTCCTGGCTGGTAAGTCGACAATATTCCTGGAACTGTTGCTTTCAGAATATCTCATTCCTAAGTCTATCTCAGCCATTCTCATCATTCCCTCTCTGAAGAGGTAATCATAACTTCCATTTAGGAAGTTCAGAAGAGGGGTTGTCAATCTATGCTACTTCTTCCATCTGAGATGGGTTTTCAGCCTATCCAAGCTTTTATATGGGAGCTGGAAATTGGCCTCAGATCCTCATGCTTGCACAGAAAGCAGTTTTAGCAACTGAATGGTCTGTGATGGCTCAAGTTATGTTTTAAGTTTAAATTACTCTGCTTAAGAGAGCTGTAAAATAAAAATGCCTCAAACTTACCAAAGGGCAGATAACTTTTTGGAATGCTGGAAGTTTCTGTTCATGTAAGATAACAAGCAACATGTTTTTACTTCCATAAATAAGCTTTGTTGCCTCAATAGCAAAGGATGTGTTTGTTCACACATAGATAAGGTACATAGGCAGAAAGTAGATTGGGATGTATGCCTGTCCCTGACTGGACAAAGGCAGCAAGGATGTAGCCTTGGTGGTTGCCTTTATAAGTACCTAACTAATGTAACTGTATACACTAGCATTCCCACCAATGGACATGGCCAATGCCCATAGTCCAGGCCAGTATTTAATAAAGCTTGCTTCAAATTTGACTCAAAATTGTGGTAATGGTCTTATTTCTTGCCTGCTAGAATTAATACTCCCTAGCTTCCAAATCATGTTTTAAACATCTAAAATACATTAAACACATTGTTAGCTTTCTAAGGTTATAAAATTAAGTAAGCTTGTTATCACATAATAATATTGTTCGGTGAACTTTTGAGGAGGTGAACAAAAATGTCTTCACCCAAGATCAGGCTGCAATGACAAACCGAAGTATGGTTCCACTTGAGGAACCACTGAGAGCACTGGATTTATTTAGATTGCAAGTGACGGTTTATTTACAGGAGTATGTATGACACAGAAGCAGCTGTATGACCAAAAAAAAAAATCTCACTTCAGCATGGATGGTAGCTTTGTCATAGCTGCATAAATAGAATTCTGCCCTCAGTGAACTGTTTATACTCCATATGCTCTAGCCCCTCCTGAGACTACCCATGCCACATGAAATTAGGGAAGAACTACGTACAGTTGACAGAGGAGCACCAGAGGGAATGGTTGAGATATCAGGTGACAGTATGATGGCCATCGTCAACCCTTCTTCCTATGAAAGAATGAAAACAGGCACTCTTGCAATGATGGCTCCTGAGTAGTAAAGGCTGCATGGATGAAGACAGTTGTTTGTTGTATAAAAAGATGGAGGGAAGGAATATGTTTGGTGGATGTGTAGTCAGGTGTAGGGAAAGGGAGTACCTCTGCGGGTTCATGCTGTGGCATCCCTTCCCTCTGAGGGACTAGCCACAGGATAACAGTCTAGTATAGAATAGAGTTTATTCAGGGCATGAGGAGGGGAGTTGAGAGGGTGGTAGAGACAGAGAAAGAGTAGAAAAATAGAGGAATAAAGGAGTAGAGGCTCGCCATGAGCATGTGTGAGAGAGAGCAGGTAGGGGAATGGGGAGAGAAGAGGAAAGGACAAGAGGACAGAGTGAGAGCAAGAAGGCAAGAGAGCAAGAGAGAGAGAGAGAGAGAGAGAGGGGGCAAGCAACCTCTTTTATAGTGAGTCAGGCATACCTAGTCATTGCCAAGTAACCTTGGGGCAGAGCTTAGACAAAATGCTAACAATAGTCATTAGTGTTATGCTTGGAATGTTCTACAATTACCTGCAAGTTCTACAATCAATTGTATTATTGAGACATGTAATCAAATGATTAGAGAGCTGACCTGAGAGCTGCTACTGTAGGAACTGTGGTGACTAGAAGCAGTAAGAACATATCTTGCTTCTTCTGAAGATCCGAGTTTGATTCCCATAGCCAATATGGTGGCTCACTACCATCTGTAAGTCCAGTTCCAGGGAATCTAACATCTTCTTCTTGACTCCATCAAAATGCCAGAGATGCATATGTTACACACACACATATACATGCAAGCAAAACAACCAAACACATAAAATAAATGCATATACAAATACAAATAAAACAACCAACCAATAAATAAATAAATAAATAAATAAATAGTTTTGTGTTAAAGAGTGTAAAGTCTATGAAGGATGCATTGTGGAGGTGGTTTTCCCCATCAACTTTAGCACACATAGATAATTTTGCTTTCCATAATCTGTCAGAAGTTCATAAATCCAGTTCTTTCAGTACAAATGAATTAAAAAGTGCTTGAGAAGGAGGCAAGTAAACTCTACTAAATTAGATCTGCCAAAAAAGAAGGATTAAGAATGCCTGGATAGACTTGAAAATGCACCTGCATACCTTTCAGAGAAAACCAAATGAACTTTCAAATTGCAGTATCTGTTACAGAGGAAAGAGTAAATGGCAAGGTTTCTAAAAGAAAGCTGTGTTCTTTTTTTTTTATTACTATTATTATTTATTTTATTTGAGCTCTGATCATTTCCTCACTACATTTGTGCCATTTCAGCATAGAGAGGAAGGAAACTATATAGGACCAAGCAGAAAATTATTTCTCAGTGTCTCCTTTCTCCCTACCACTCAGTGATGCACAAGAGTAGTACCATTTCCTGAATGCTCCCAACACCAGAGTTTCTCTCACATTTAACTTTCCATATTGTCCATAACATTAAAGTAATACATAGATTATGAATATTAAATTTAGAGATGCTAAGATACCTTGTATTAAATAGGAGTTAAGAATTTTCTCTTTTTTCAAGGACACATATTATTTGAGTTGTACTTTTTAGAATGATTAATAGTGAAATAGCCTACAAATCATTTCTATGAAAACAGATGTTTCAAGTGTCTTAACTATCTTGAAAAATCAGAATGAGACCATCAATCTTTTTTTCTTTGGAGTTAGAATTCTTTAACTGATTTTATTTGGTGTGTTTGTGTGTGTGTGTGTGTGTGTGTGTGTCTGTATGTGTGTCTGTGTGTCTAATACATGCCTGGCGCAGATGTCAGAAGAGAGGTCTGGATTACCCTGAAACTGGAGTTACAGATGGTTGTGAAACATCATGTATACATGCTGGGAATTGAACCCAGGTCCTCTGCAAGAGCAACAGTGCTTTTAACCACTTAGCTTTCTCTTTGGTCACTGTTGTTAGACTTGTTGACAACCTATTACTACAGAATCAGATAGCATTTTATATAAAATTCACAAATGTATATTCCAAGTCTACTAATGGTTTCAAAATGGTATTTTGTACAGCTGACATGGGCTATCTATGTACACATACTGAAATGAAAAATTGAGACGTTAATATTACACTAATCAAAATTTTTCTGTTTTCTTTTTTTTTTCACAATTCATATGACTTACTCTGGGCTTAAATAATCCAAAATATACTCAACTTTCAAGTGCGTGGAGGTATAGACTTATAATAGGTTATTAATTACACACCCCAAAAGCTATAGATCAATGGAAAATTAATGGCTCTTGATCCTTATGTCTACAGTCAAAACAGTATACATGTTACATACCTTTGCGATAAACACTGTCAAATAAAACTAGATCATTTTTATAGCTTCATTTTTGCCTTTGATTATAGTAAGTTCTTTTGGTTTGGTGTCATTTAAAATTGTCAGTGATTCATTTATTTACAATGAAATCCTCTTACATAAATATTTTTTTCCTCAAGCTGAACTGTGTGGTGAGTGAAAAGTCATTAGGACTAGAACCTCCCATTTATATTTTGATAAGCAGTAAAGACACTTGATGACTCTCCTATTCCCTTTATCAGCACAAACAGGTTTAGGGCCATTATCAATGCATGTGTGTGCTGCTCTGCATCTTCTCCTTCTAGTGCTGGCAAAGCATTTCAGATATCATGCTACCTTTCTGAGCTTTACATTTGTATTTCAAAATTCCAATGCAGGGGAGCATCTCTTATCTGGTATGTCCTGTGAATCAGAGCCAACTTGTGTAAATGACAAGGTTGTTTGTCAAGTGGAAGAATTAATTGACCTGACAACCTGGGCAAATGTTACCAGCTACACCATCGTCTGGGTTAGAGGAGCCTGGTTGTTTTACCTCTGAATAAATCTCCTGTAGTATCATTCCCTTCATATTTTCAAGTGCAAATGAATCAAAAGAAGGAAAGAGAGTGAAAGCACTTGGGTTAGAAGCAAAGACCTTACATGTCCAATGGGAAGACATCTATAATGATGGGTAAAGTTTGCAGCATTCAATTAATTAGAAATGTTAAAGCAAACAAAGTTAAATTAAACAGAGATCTTCAAAACTGTTGCCTACAGGCACATGGTGTGTTTCCTGAACATTTGTTTTTATGCACTGGGAGAAAGACTTGAGATATTCGTGATTTATACCAGAGAGCACTTTTCATCACTTATGTGCTGACAAGAATAGATGAACTAACTTGACTTGTTTGATGAAGTAAACATAGCATTCAATAAACAGAGAAAGAGAAATGATCAGAAAAGAACAAAATCCCAGAGAAACTTCCCCATACCCAAAGGCAAAAAAGCACTCACTGTGGTTTCTAGAACAGCATGGATGAAAGAGATTCCATGACCAATAGAGGCACTGTGCTGAGGAAACAGAGCAAAGGCAGAGTAAACAAAAAGGAGACAAAAACAATAGCCAAAACCCTTTCAGTCCCATCCTCATACACACACTCCCAATGTAGCAGGAGCAAGTGAAAATGAAAAAGGCAATGCACACTGCAAGAACACACAAGAGGCTGCTGCCTCACAAGCAAACAGCTCTTTAGGAAATAAAAGCTACAGCATGCAAGAGAAGGCATACTGAACAAGGTTGGGAAACCTGGTGTGGCTCCTTGTCCAACCAGATTTTCTTTTTTATTACTTTTATTTATTTATTTATTTTTTACTGTCTGTAGTTATCTCTCCCTGTCTGGCTTTTAACAGTTCCT